>PHNY01054302.1:4036-22186 GCA_003724115.2 Anethum foeniculum
AAAAGAAATTAACCCCGGATCTCTGTGTGTTCTTGTACTTTCATTTTTGAGTTTTATTTTCCGCTACTTTAGTTTCGAAAAATGAAGAATATACATTCACCCCCCCTGTATGTACCTTTTGGACCTAACAAAGTCTCCCTCCATAATAAACGGGGTAGTTTTAGTGGTCCACCGAAGCCCCAGATATCTTTCCACAAACCCTTAGACAGAGAATCAGACTCAGCAATCATTACGCCTTGCCCCACTTTAGCAAGGCAGTACCCCATTTCAGTGTGTACACACTTTCTTCTGACAATCTCCAGTATACCTCATCCTTAGGCCATCACTGTGTAAAATGAATTGATAAATTAGGGACAAAATAGTCTGCATGACTGCACGAGCTCTAGACTCCACTCTCTCCATTCAAATTAATGAGGTCCACAACTCATATTTTTTTGTCATTCGTAACAATAATATCAACACATGCACATTAATTTGTCTTTCCTTCTCTCACCAGCTATGGATCACCCTACACATTAATATCAACACCTAGAAATGACCAGTACAAGAAAAATATGCATTTTAGACCGACAAAATTGGTCGAAAATGAGGTCATTCACGACTATTTCGCTTGGTCATAAGAAGCCAACTCGTAAATGTCAAATGGGTCGGTAATAATCATCATAACTGACGACCGGCCAAAAAGTTAGTCAATTATATCCTTTTCAATTTTTTGAATTTTGGCCCCATAAAATAATGTGAAAGCTACATGGCAAGTGTGAGTCGGCCCCACGACATAACCGAACAATTTGTTGGTCTCTTTTATTTCTACACATCATTATTGCTTGGTCCCACTATTGTCTCATTGACATCCATGTGTTATCTACGTGGAAATAGTGACTATGATGTATATGGTCGATTTTAAAATTGTTTGGTCGATTTGTTTTGTTGGTCACGTTTGTTTGTATCAGAGACAAACAAAAGAGACATTTGCATTAATTATTTCCGAGCTATTGTAACCGATCAACTTTTTAAGAATTTAGTCATTTTTATTATTGAAGATGTTCGTAAATAGTATATTTTTGGTCATTTTTTGTACTCTTTCTCTTGAAATTTGTCGTTTGTATTACATTTAAATGGTAATTTTTGGCCACTTTTCTGAATATTAACATTTCATATATAATAATTTCTGCTACATCTTTTTGTACTACACATTCACATCGAAAGATAACAAAGAAGAAATCCATTATCCATAATTTAATATAATACAAATCTATTTATATGGTCAAAACCAAACACACGAATATAAAAACCATCAATCCACAGTTATAATTCATAAATTTAAACCAAATTGGTTCTAGATCGGAGAAAATCCAATGAACAATATATTAAAATAAAGTGCATGACCAATATTTACTCAAACATAGATAAATATTATAATGTGACATGTCTTCCAATATTAATTATGGTAAATATTAATTGTGTTATACTTGTATTTGCTGTTTTGTCAATTTTCCCCTCCAACTATTGCCCGGCATATGCGGGTGTCGCTATTCAAATATTTGACCAATCCTTCCCACACGTCTTGTTCGAAGTGGATCGGGCATAAACTCTTCGGCTTTCTAGTAAACTCTATATTTCTTTTCAACGTTGCCTTTTCTTCATTCATCAAATTTTTATACTCTTTTACACAAATATCTCTAAACACTTGTTTGCCTTTTCGAGTTTTTGAATCTTTAAATGAGTACAACAAAACTACAAAAAAATTAAAAAAATATGCTTTAATTAATCAAAAGAAGTTATATATATATATATGATGAACAGAATTACAGAAATAAAAATAACATACGCTGAACTCCTTCGTAATTTATTCGACCAACTTCAGATTTTTTGCAACAATGGTTGTATAAGTGTATGCCCAACTGGCCACTTTTAACAAATAATTGCGTTCAATGTCTTCATCATTGTGTCATCGTGTATACTACAAAATTTATATAATTATAGTCAGTCATAAACACAAAAGGATTCATAATTTATGGGCTAATCTTATTCATACACTTCACTTTGAATGAGATATATATGATAAAGATGGTAATTGTAACATATATTTAATGATTACCGCCCACCTTGGAATTTGATAAGGCGTGAAGTTTTTGGTGTTTTTCCCCTAAACTTGCCCACGGAATTTGATCTAGGATTTGGTCTTCTCCATGCTCAAACCTCTACAGTGATCATCTTACGAGTGTTCGGATTGCATGGAAAATATGGACTAGGTGTTCGTAAAATGGCATGAGTTGTTCGACTCGGTCAACGACCATGTCCCATGTCTTTGATTTGCTTTCTTCCCGTAGATATTACAAAGTAATTAGAAATTATTTGCAATCGTAACATTCATGTAAGATACTGAATATAACAAAAAAATAAGACTTAATTCCCAAGTCAAACAAATCGTCAAAATCATCAAAAACAAATAAAACTAGATCACTTATATAGTAAAACTGGACACTCTCATTTCATACCAAACAATAACAGTTAGAAATCTTAAATAAAATTCATATCAAGCACAACTCTTGAAACTAACAAGACTAAAGCATATTAAACAAAAGATAAAGATTTCAGACATACGTATGCATAACCAAAACTTGATATATAGAAGACCCAGAGTAACAAGACAACTTACTAATTGTTCAATTTACTTATTTCATCACATCAGAAATCATAACCTCTCTTTTGAATCATTTTTCTACATTATTACTTCTAAATGGAAGCATTTGTCATCACAAAAGACAACATAACAAATGGACAAGAACAATCAATGACAATGAGAATTAATTCTTAATAAGTTCATCAAAAATTTAAAAAATTAGAGAGCCACATTATCTCTCTCTCTCTCTCTCTACATCACACCCATACCCAAAAAAATATGTGTATACTACCATAAAATATTACATATATACAAAAACAAGAATACAAGTATACATATATGAACACAACCACAACATAAAAATATAAACAAGCACACGTACAACACAAATGAAATGAATTGGTTACATGAAAGCTTAAACAAATATCCATATGAACAAAATGAACTATTCAAAAGAAATAAATGAATTGATAAAATAATATATTAAAGGGAGATTAAACAAAAGTTCCGTGTATATTGATGAAGGTCGAAAGGTTTTGGAATGGGCTTGGAGAGGAGAAAAGAAATAGCCAAGTATAAATGCGGGAGAAAAAAACTACCTTTAAGTTAAATCCATAGTCAAATCACTTACAACCGATATTTAATTACTAATTTGGAGATTCAATTTTTTTAAAATATTTCTCGATGATCCAACCACATATATATATAGTCAACTATTCATTTGACCAGAACGTCTAAGTAGTGTTTCGTGTTTTAATTTATTTTAAAAAATATTTCTCGAGGATCTAACTGCATGAATGTCGATATATATATATATTAGTGATTTTCCAAAAATTTCGTAGACAATTAAATTTATTTGGTTTGAGACCCTAACAATCAAAAGTCATTTGACCAGAATGTCTAAGTAGTGCTTTGTCAAAATTGGTGTTTTGATTTTTTAAAAAAAAATATTTCTCGACGAACGAACCACATGGATGTCAAGATAAAAAAATTAGTGATATTCCTAAAATTTTATAAAATATTAAATGTATTTGGTTTGAGGTCTTAACAGTCAAGTAGTCATTTGACTAGAACGTTTAAGTAGTGTATTATCCATGATTGGTTTTTCGATCTTTTTAAAAATATTACTCGACTATCCAACCGTATGGATGTCAAGATATATACTTTTGGTGAAGTTTCCAAATTTTCATAAAAAATAAATTTATTTAGTTTGAGATCATAATATTCAACTAGTCATTTGATTAGAACGTCTAAGTAGTGTTTCATCTAGGATTGGTGTTTTGATTTTCTTAAAAATATTTTTTGAGAATGATTGGAGATGGATACATTATCTCAACAATACTGGTTTGGATAACTCAACATAGAGCAAGAACTTGGAAATAATAATATGTTCCATTGGAATCAGTACAAATTAAAGATTTGGTATATACATAATGATCTTAGTAGCTACAGTGAAGAAGTCGTCAACAGAAGTCCGTATAATGTTCATTAATATGTTCAGGCAACGGAGTAAAAAGGTTGAAGGCATTCGAAGCATTTATTAGGTTTAGTGTGAAGAGCTTAAGGATTTTAAGTGTAGTTGATTGTATATGGTAGAAGACTTAACAATGGTTTATAAACTATGGTTTATAAGGTTTACAATACGAAGAGCTAGGAGCAGAACTAGTCGTCTGTGAACTAAACCAATTGCACTAGGCGTCAGTGATCCGTGAAGGTAAACTAAGTATTATCATTCGAAGAATTGTTAAGTAAGGATTCATATTTGAGAAAAATGATCTATGGTTAATACGTAGACTCGAAGACTTGAAGACGGGAAGTGGTACAACTCAGAAGGTTACGGGAATCAAGTTTAAGGGTCTAAGGGCATGAAGGCTTGAATGTACTTCAAGTACAAGAATAGTTTTGATATTCTTTGTTGGTTCCAAGGCTTAGAGAGCCAAGAAAATGTTAAGTTATACAAGTCTACACCTTGGTCGCCTTTAAGAACTTAAAGGATGAAAATATTTCTAAGGTAAATTGCCCTATCACCTCCTGTCATCATTCCATGTCACCATGAAGATGAAATGAGTTTAAAATGATGCCAAGGCATGGTGATGCCTCCTTCTGGGAATTGTAGACCCTATGTCGCCTATTGTGCATGGAAAATCTTAAATCTTCTAAGGCAATTCACCCAAGGTGACTTGAACTCACACTGGAGTTTCCTCCAAGCAAATCCTTCTGCTTGTGTCTCCTTCAAGGATTCATTCCTCTATCTCTTGTCTCCTCTTGAAGTTAACAAGCTAGAAAATGGCTAAGACTTGAAGATTGAGTCGCGTTGAAGAATTTATAAAGCTAATGTCACCTTCACACTTGCACAAAAATGTTTTTAAGTACAAAATCATACATGGTCACCTCCTAGTAAGCACATTGTCACCTTGAAGCTTCTAGGGGTCCGTATGAATGACTTGAGTTCTTGGTTTCTATGCAGCCACGTCTCCTATTCTCTTCTCCAAGCTACCTACTCCTATATATCAATCAAATCATATCTAAATTGATAGTAACTTCTCAAGAACAAAAGGCAAAGCTCTGCAGAATTTATTTTGGAGGGAATATTTCGATTTCTTTATGGAAATGTGGAGAGAAGTGCTGCCAAATTTTATACTCCCCATTTAAAACCTTACACATTGTTACACTCATTGTTATAGCTTCTTTTAATTGTACTGTTTAATCATTTGATAAGAGCTATTACTTTTTAGAGTGATAGAAAGCAACCATTGTTCTGATAGCTTATCTTGTATTGGTTCTTTCTCTTTGATACTTTGAATCTTCTATATTCAAAGGTGTAAGCAACCCTTCAAGGTTTAATTTCTCAATATAAGAATTGTACCACGAAATCTCTTGTGTTTGTTTGTTTCGTTTTAAGTTTTATATTCTGCTACATTAAATCTTTAAAATAAAGAGCATACATTCACCCTCCCCCCCCCCCAGTATGTACCTTTGGACCTAACAATGATTATCAGAGCTTGTTGATCGATATATAGATAATATCCGTTAGATTAACAATTTTTTTGTTGATTTTGGTTGTACGGAGACTGGGAGTGCTTTCATTGGTGTAGATCTCAAGTTGGTGTAGATTTGAATTTTGGTGATTTAATTTGATTGACTTGTTGTTGTGTTGACTGTTTGGGTTAGTATATTTTGAGACATTATATTGCAGAATTTTTCCGGATATGAAAATATGAGTTCTCAAAAGGTTAGCAACATCAAAGTTCCTCACTTTGATAAATCTATTTATAACTTATGGAAAAAGAAGATGTTCTTGTTCATACGAGCCTTGAATTTAGAATATATGAACATCTTGAAAAATGGACAACATGTGCCTACAAAGAATGACCCTGCTAATGTTGGAATATGAGTTATTTGCCTTGAAGCTGAATGGACTGCAAGGACAAAAAATTAGTTGGTTTGGATCAAGAGTTACAACTGATTTCGGTGGATGATGATATGAGGCACCAAATTATGGTTTGTGAAAGTACTAAGCTGATGTGGGGAACAATAGAGTTGTTAATGGAATGTACTGAGGACATCAAGGAAAATCAACCTGACATTTTGACTACTCAATATGAGGCATTTAAATCTCATCCTGGAGAAAGTATCACTCAACTTTTTGAAAGGTTGAACAAATTGTTAAACGAAATGAGTATACATGGAAAGAGATATCCTTAGAGAGAAGTCAACATGAAGTTTATGTTGACCTTGCTTCAACGTGTTGAAAATAAGGCATCATCTGTTCGTGAGCGTCTAGGCTTCAACACCATGATACTGGAAAAACTCTATTGTAAGATGAAGACTCATGAAATGCAGAATGAGCAAATGAAAATCATATAAGGTGACGGTACAGTGGACATGAAAAACTCTGAGTTGCTGAAAGTAACTGCTCTTGTTGCAAGTGATCACAAGGAGCTAGATCTGATGGTGGAAAAGTCAAAGTCTAAGGCTGATATGCTCTTTGAAGCTGAGATGGATGATGGAAACCTCACTGGTGATCCAAGTGAATATTACACATTAGAAGAGCTGCAAAATTTAAGCAACCCTACTATGGCCAATCTAGCTGGAATGTTTAGTAATCTCAGATTTAGAAGAAAGCATGGTTATAAGGGTTCTGGAAATAGTAGCAGAGGACAGAGGTCAAGTTCATCATTGGGATCTGTAAATTTAGTTCTTATGGCATATTTTTCTTCACAAGTATCATTTCCAACTGTACGTGCTTTACCTGCTGAAAATCTATGCGAAAATGAACGTTGTGTTGCTTTCAGACAAACTGTGTTAATATACTAAAATGCACTTTCTTATGATAAACATAATATACAATGTGGAGATGAAGCATGTTTTAACAGTATGATGCCTTAAGAATAACTTATATGAATTGTTGCACTACTTTAAGATGTCATGAAGCAACTGTAGTTGATTTAAAAGAATAACTAAAGAAAATTTAAAATGAAAATGATAAGTTAGTTCTTACTAATGTCGCTATAAAAAATCTCAAGCATGACAATTATTATTCTTGAACTTAAGGTTAAGAAACATGCTGAAACTAAGATTGAACTTCAAGGAAAGGTAAAAGAATTAGAGAATAAGTTGTATGCTTACACTAATTTTGCTAATCTTGCAAAGAAACTCATATCTAGTTAGGTTGTGAATGGTAAACTTGGAATCGGACTAGATTATGATGAGCTTAGAAAATCTTGTAAGAAACATGTAGTGGAAGAATCTGTTGAAATAGTTAACAATCCACCAGATACACCACATGTTCTTAAGAATGCTAAGAAACCTTTGTTTAAGAAGGCTAGCCCTGGACCTTTTGATAAGGAGAGTCTTTTTATTCATCATGAATTTCTTGTTGAGGATCTTGTAAATTTGAAAAAATAAAAAGGCAAAGAAACCTATATTAGTAATGAGTGAAAGTAAACATTCTAATGCAGGAGTAGGTTTTACTTCCAAGACTAAAAGGAATAGAAACAGAAATGGTAGGATAAGAGCTAATAGCCCTAGAAAGTTATGCAATAACTGTGGTTCTGCTGGTCACCTTACTCATCCTTGTAGAAAGGTTAAAGTAGACAGTGCTAAAATTGCTTATGTTCATAACATGCCTAACATGTCAAAATCTTCTAAGTGTGAAAAGTCTGTTTGCATTCCATGTGTTGTTTCTTTCATGAACACTTATCTTGATTCCACACACTCACTTAATACAGCTCATAATCATGATAAGCATGCTCATAAGAACCATGGTAGATAAAATGCTGTAAGTAAAGAGGCACATTTCACCAAGCCCAAAATCAAATCTGTTGGAGCTTCTAAAAGTGACAAGGAGCAAATCTGTTCATTAATATGTGCAGGAAATGGAGTAATAAGGTTGAAGGCATCTGAAGCATTTATTAGAGTTAGTATAAAGACCTCAAGGTTTACAATACAAAGACCTCAAGGTTTGAGTAATCTGTTGATTGTATATGGTAGAAGAATTAGCAATGGTTTATAAGGTTTACAATACAAAGGCCTGAGAGCGGAACTAGTCGTCTGTGAACTAGACCAATTGTAGTAGTCATCAGTGATCCGTGAAGGGAAACTTAGTATTATCATTCAAAGAATTATTAAGTAAGGATTCGAATTTGAGAAGAATGATCTATGGTTAATACAAAGACTGGAAGACTTGAAGACGGAAAGTGGTACAACTCAGAAGGTTACATGAATCAAGGTTAAGGGTCTAAGGTCATGAAGGCTTGAATGTACTTCAAGCACAAGAACAGTCTGATATTCTTTGTTGTTTCCAAGGCTTATAGAGCCAAGAAAATGTTAAGTTATACAAGTCTACACCTTCGTCACCTTCAAGAACTTAAAGGATGAAAATATTCCATGGCAAATTGCCCTGTCGCCTGTTGTTGCTTCCCTGTTGCCTCCTATCATCTTTTTATGTCATCTTGAAGATGTAATGAGCTTAAAATGACGCTAAGGCATGGTGAAGTAGCCTCCTAGGAATTGTGGACCCTATATCGCCTCTTATGCTTGGAAAATTTTAAATATTCTGAGGCAATTCACCCTAGGCAACTTGAACTCACACTAGAGTCGCCTCCAAACAAATCCTCGTGCTTGTGTCACCTTCAAGGATTCATTCCTATCTAACCTGTCGCCTCTTGAATTTAACAAGCTAGAAAATGGATAAGACTTGAAGATTGAGTCTCCTTAAAGAATTAATAATCTTGCCTTCAAACTTGCACAAAAATGTTTCTAAAGTACAAAATCATACATGGTCACCTCCTAGTAAGCACATTGTCGCCTTGAAGCTTCTAGGGGTCCACATGAATGACTTGAATGCTTGGTTTCTACGTAGCCACGTCTCCTATTCTCTTTTCCAAGCTACCTACTCCTATATATCAATCAAATTAGATCTAAATTGATAGTAACTTCTCAAGAACAAAAGGCGAAGCTCTGCAAAATTTATTTTGGAGAGGATATTTTAAGGAATTATGGAGAGAAGTGCTACCCAATTTTATACTCACCATTTAAAGCCTTACACACTGTTACACTCATTGTTATAGCTTCTTTTGATTATATCGTTTAATCATTTGATAAGAGCTCTGGCTTTTTAGAGTGATAAAAAGTAACCATTGTTCTAATAGCTTCTCTTGTATCGGTTCTTTCTCTATGATACTTTGAATCTTCTATATTCAAAGGTGTAAGCAACCCTTTGAGGTTTAATTTCTTAACATAAGAATTATACCACAGAATATCTTGTGTTTGTTTGTGTCGTTTTAGGTTTCATAATCTGCTGCATTAAATCTTTAAAAATGAATAACATACATTCACCCCCCCTCTATGTATGTACCTTTGGACCTAACAATATTTTTCAACCATCCAACCGTATGAATGTCAAGATATACATTTATTTGTGATTTCCCAAAATTTCGTAAAGAATTGAATTTCTTTGGTTTGAGATTTAACAGTCAACTAGTCATTTGACCAGAATGTCTAGTAGTGTTTCGTCGGGATTGATTTTTGGATTTTTACAAAAAAAAATTACACGATAATCCAACCATATGGATGTCAAGATATATTATTTTAATGATATTTCCAAAATTTTGTAAAATAATAAATTTATTCGGTTTGATATCGTAACAGTCAGCTAGTCATTTGACCAGAACGTCTAAGTAGTGTTTCGTCCAAAATTGGTGTTTTGATTATTTAA
The DNA here is from genome assembly GCA_003724115.2 of Anethum foeniculum. Taxonomy (NCBI): domain Eukaryota; kingdom Viridiplantae; phylum Streptophyta; class Magnoliopsida; order Apiales; family Apiaceae; genus Anethum; species Anethum foeniculum. The sequence continues at coordinate 13,879 of PHNY01054302.1, forward strand.
AATATTTACTCAAAGATCCAACCATATAGATGTCAAGATATATATTTTTTAGTAATATTCCTAAAATTTCATAAAAAAATAAATTTCTTTATTTTAAGATCTTAACAGTCAACTAATCCTTTGACTAGAACGTCTAAGTAGTGTTTCGTCCATGGTTGGTATTTTGATTTTTTAAAAAATATTACTCGATGGTCCAACCTTATGGATGTAAAGATATATATTTTTTAGTAATATTCCCATAATTTCGTAAAAAATTAAATTTATTTGGTTTGAGATCATAATAGTCAACTAGTCATTTGAACAAAACATTTAAGTAGTGTTTCATCCACGATTGGTGTTTCAATTTTTAAAGAATATTTCTCAACAAACCAACCATATGGATGATAAGATGTATATTTTTTAGTGATATTCCTAAAATTTCGTAAAAAAGTAAATTTATCTGGTCTGAGATCTTAATAGTCAACTAATCATTTGACTGGTATTTATTTCCGACCACTACATTCTTATACGGAACACGTTAGCCACATTTATAAATCTGGTCTATGCTGGGTGCATTTGGTCGGAAATAGGTTGAAAGTGGCCGGAAATAGGTTGGAGCTGGTCAGAAAGAAGTTGGAACTGGTTGAAAATAGTAGGATAGAAAATAAAAAACCGACCAATATATGTTGGTAGATTTGTCCTTCTGGTGGTTCTTTTAAATTTTCACCAAAAAATATCCCGCCCAAATATCAAAACCAACCAACTTGTCAGTAATTTTTGCACTTTTGACGGTCAATGTGATTCTTGACGAAAATAATTATCTCGCCCTGAATGTCAAAACCGACCAATTGTGGGTGGTCGGTTTAAAAACTTATAACCGACCAACTTTTTGTCGGTAATGATGCTGACGTGTAATAGATGTGCAAGTCGAGTATTATTTATGACCATTTTCTATCCTCGGTTATGTCGTTGATCGGTTTTAGATTTTCTGGTCGGTAATATGTGGTTGCTTTTAACCACTTACGTTATGGTGACATCGTGATGCCGTCTTATAACCTAACGTGGTCAGAAATGACTTCTGACGTGGTATTGACTTCATTCTTGACCAAAACATGGGCCAAAGAAATCATAACCATCCAATGTTGGTCAGTTTTTTTGCTAAATAAAAGTGACTGCCATCTTGGTCGCTTATGTCATTATTTCCGACTAACCCATTTTGGTCATGCTTAGTCGGTCGGTATTAGACTCTAGTTATTTGAAGTCATTTAATTTTAAGCATTCAAAATTTAACGAAGAAGATAGGGCCATTTTTTGGGAATTATAATTATCATTTTATATCTTGAATCTCCTATGTGACTGTTCTTGAAATTTGAAAATCTCACTTTTTATGTTCCACAATCAGATAGCGCATGCATACCCTCCTCAATTATAGAACAAACTAGAAAATGCATAATAACAGAAGTAATTGACCTTAATGTTTCTTTTAATCGTCTACTCCTTTAAGTTTCCCTCATCCTGTTCAAAAAATGAAGCTTCCATTTCCTGTTTTCTTCTTTTTAAGTTGTTGTAGTCACACAAGACTAGTCATTGTTATTTTATGTCAAATATATGGTGATCAGATGATTTTCCCTTATTCCAGCAATCTGTGTAAAAAGAAACTTTTCATGAAATACGACGTTATCATCTTTTTGGGAAGAATATACTTTTTGGCAACCAAGTGCGTGAAAAGCAACATGTTAGGACGAACTAACAAGGTATGCATGAAGTTCTCAACTTACAATAACTTCTTGGTCAAAAGTTTTGCATTTTTATTTTAGTTGAAAACTATATTTATCAATTTTTCCTTATTTTCTATATTCAAACTTGGGACCAATAGTTCCTTGAAATATAAAATTTTATTATTTTATACTATATATATATATATATATATTTTGCTGATTTAAAATATTTGAGCTTCTGAGAGATGTATCCACCACATGCTTGGTTTAATAATTTAGTAATAAGGAGTGAGACCCACGACAATCTTACAACAAAACTGAGAGCATTTCAAAATATTTGACAGTGACTTTTCCGACTGTCCAAGCTTCACTAGGAGAAAGATTACTTTGAATGGAAGATAGACTATAAAATATTTTTGCTTTGTCAGAACAAAAATTACTTCCAATATTAAAAGATAGGCTAAAAGCCTAAAAATATTTGGGAAAATAATATTATGGAAGGGATACCTAAAGAGCATCAGAATTAACAAAAGAATATTGTTGGTAAATGCAAAAGAAGAGAACAATATGTAAGAAAACCCTTTGTTTAAAGGAAATCCAGAAAATAAAATAAAAATAAATGACTGAAAAAAACCCAGATTACAAACATTATAGGTAGCTGGGTTTTTTCATTATGCAAACTTGTTATTAATGTTTTAAAATAAAGGACCAGGCACGACAAGTCCCTGTAACAAAGCTCAATTATCCTTGGCACAACCCTAGTCTGTACTCTAATGGTACTCAGTTTAGTGTCCAGATCAAAAATTGTGAGTACAACCAAGAGGGGTAATGGAAAGTCCAATGCCACTGCTAGAGCCGGACACTATGTATCCTCCCTGCAAACTCGAATTCCACAGAAACGGTACCATGTTTGAATCCTGTTCCATGATCACGAGATTCTGAGTTTGTGCGGCCACATTTCTCTTGAGGTCCTCCATTCCTATCTTCAACTTCTCAAGTTGTTCGAATCCCAAATCATCAACTGGAGCCTCCCACCAGAACATATCTTGTCGATGCTTCCTCAGTTTCATAAGCTCCTCCCCATGATTCTTAAGCACTTCAAACTGGTTAAGCAAGTCAGTGAGTTGCATGTTTAGTTCACGAGTGCTTGCACTGCGATGAGCCTCAACAAGTTGAAGGGTGCTCGAACTGGTGGAACTGGGATTGTGAGTGTTAAGGAATTTATCAAGGATATGTTCCACATTAGGGTGTCCAAATGAGAACACCTTTTTACCCGGAGAGAAGACGATTATTGCAATTTCAATACCACAAAGGGTACAAAGCTCACTCGCTTTTTTGAATAACCCAGACCGCCTCTTGGAGAATGTAACCAGAAGATTACTTTCCTTGCTCATTTTTGTCATCGCAATTTTCTGACGACCTTTGCTCTTTCTTGCCATAATTCTAGTCTATGCAAGTGATATAATGAATTAGAAAACCAGATTTTAAAGGGAATACAATACACGCTAGGTTGCCACATGTGACAATCATGTCGTAGATGTAATCTTGACATTGATGTTTAGTTCTATTAGCATTAACAAACTTTGCATTGTTAGACCACGGAGCAATCTATCACATAGGGAAAACATAATACATTTGTGGAATTATTTTTAAATAATTCCAATTTGTGAAGGGTCTAGTATGTTTCTTTTTGCAGCTAGCAATCTTATTCTAATTGTTGATTTGACATTCAACTATAATAATATAACTTCAATATTAAAATTGAAGTTTGCCATACAACGTTCACTTGTGTCTAATTAAATTTTTAAAGAGACATATGATTGTACGATTTAATGACATTAGTATTGAATGATTGGTAAAATGTGAATCTTCTTGCAATAATTATAAACATGGCTAAAAATTGCACAAAGTTGACAATATATCATAGAGTGAGTATGCAATAGATTTCTTCTACAAGAGCGATTAACCTATGATTGTGTTAAAAACATAATTGAACTGCATAATCAAGTTCATTTCTCTTGAAAATCAAGTCAAATTCACTCCTTAGCATCTATAACAATTATAATAATGCTTAACATGCAATCATTATTCGGCATTATCTATTAGTAATTCGTAGTACTGTCATACTATTGTAACATATCTAGAATCGTGTATCTCATTGATTTTGTATCATAAAATATTTTCTGAAAGTTTAATTTTATTACATATGATGTATGATGTATGTAAAAAGTACGACTTCTTTTTCGAATAGTTGTTAGTGACAGAAAAGGTTTGAATTCTTTTTTCATATACGATTCTCTATGTAAACTATACATGATCTTTTTTACACGGGTGAAACTAATTAATTGGTTACTACATATTTCTTGTTCAGATATTACCATTTCTATTTATGAATGCCAAATGTTTATTCGCCGATTGCAAATATATATTTCGGATTCATGCTAATAGATATCAGAAATTTGTGGAAGCATAATTTGGTCGTGGTTTGTACATTACTACTACATACGGTTTACTTGTATCTTCCAACATGTTTGAATGATCCTCAATTCCCCATACTGATGAGTTTAGGCGTTGTTTATTTTGTGCATAATCTTCGGAACTTGTTTAAGATTGTAATCACTGCAATGTGGACTACATTGCTTATCTAATTATGGAAATTACTACTATTAAATTTTCTTTGGAAATCATTGAATTTGATTGCATTTTGGCGGTAACTAATGATAGATTTGTCACATTTATTTGGATATTTATATCATTATTCTAAAGATTTTTCACGTAAATTTGTTTAGAGAATCTTCAACCATGGAAAGCCTTTAACTAAAATCAAGATAGCATACTAAAAATAAAACTGGTAATTACATTCCACGTCATCAATTAGCATATAAAAATATTATATTCTATTGTCAACAATTTAAAATAATAATAATAATAAAATATTTTAAAAATCACTACAAAAAAAACGCTCATTTTCGATGGACAAAATCGGTCGGTTATGATCGATTTTCGTCGAAAATGACCAATTTTGTTTTTTCGGAACAAGTCAAGTGGCAAAGTATTAATCATCATAACCGCCCGAAAAAGTTGGTCAATTATGACTTTTTTAGTTTCTTAAATTTTGGTCCCACAAATTGACGTGGCAATAATGTAGCAAGTGTGAGGGGTCATTTGTTTTCTTCTTAACCCCTCTTAATCCTTCTTAACGAGCCTGTTTTAAGTGTTAAGATTGTTTGGGCTATGTTATCTTTTATCTGATTGATTAAGAAACTTCTTAATCGTTAATAAAACAATTATCTACCGAACGCTAAGACAAGTGAATCCTTCTAGATACATGAAATGCACCGACAACAAATACTCTTCTACATGTTTCAACTATTATAATACACTTGGTGATATTATAATGCAGGTGGTTTAGTTCGTTATTTCCTATTAAATTTTTAAAATGAAACTGGCATGCAAATTAGTCTGCACATAATCCGCAACAATGTCATTTTGTTTTAATTAGCATAAAATGGTTTGTTGCATTTAATTAATTTTTGTTACATAATTTATTGTATTTGTACAGCATTATCATATTTAATATTTAATGAGAACATAATTCAATTAAAATTATTTTTTAGATGACATTATTCGCTTACAAGAGTAAAAAAACACTAAGCTGTATCATTCAAACATTTTAGTATTTTTTACCAAATAATATTCCTCATTATTACTCAGCATTCAGAATTTTAATCATTAAGTAATAAATTATTCAGATTTTCCAAAATGGCTCTTAAGTCAGCACCATGTCACATAACTGACCAACATGTTCGGTCATTTTTATTTCTCCACTTCACCACAGATGAGCCCACTTGTGTCTCTTTCGAATTCACGTGTCATCCACGTGGCAGCAGCGACGTTAATGGTCGGATTTAACATTGTTTGGCCAGTTTTTTCCTGTTGGCCAACTTGTTAAGAATTTAGTCAGTTTTATTATTGAAAATGGTCGTAAATAATTTTTGGTCATTTTTCAGAGATTTTCTCTTGCATCTAGTCCTCTATATTATATTTAAAATGGTAATTTTTGATCGGTTTTCGGGATTTTAATATTTCATATTCAATAATTTTTGTTGGATTTTTTTGTACTACACATTCACATCGAAAAATAACAACGAAGAGACCCAATATCCATAATATAATATAATACACGTCTATTCGACATTTATTTAAAATTTTGTTACATAATTTATTATATTTGTACAACATTATCATATTTAATATTTAATGTGAACATAATTCAATTAAAATTATTTGTTAGATGACATTATTCGCTTACAAGAGTAAAAAAACACTAAGTCGTATCATTCAAATATTTTAGTTTTTTTTACCAAATAATATTATTCATTATTACTCATCATTCAGAATTTTAATCATTAAATAATAAATTATTCAGATTTGCCAAAAATAGTCCCTAAGTCAGCACCACATCACATAACTGACCAACATGTTGGTCATTTTTATTTCTCCACTTCACCACAGATGGGGCCACTTGTGCCTCTTTCGAATTCACGTGTCATCCATGTGGCAGCAGCGACAAGGACATGTTAATGGTTGGACTTGACATTGTTTGCGGTTTTATCCTGTTGGTCACCTTCTTCATAATTTAGTTGGTTTTATTGTTGAAAATGGTCGTAAATAATTTTTGATCATTTTTCAGGGCTTTTTCTCTTGCATTTGGTCCTTTATATTATTTTAAAAATGGTAACTTTTGATCGATTTTCGGGATTTTAACATTTCATATTCAATCATTTTTGTTGGATTTTTTTTCTACTACACATTCACATCGAAACATAACAATGAAGAGACCCAATATCCATAATATAATATAATACACGTCTATTCCATGGTCAAAACCAAATGCACAAATATTGAAACCCTCAATCCATGATAAAAATACATAAATTTAGACCAAATCTATTCCTCATCCGACAAAATCCAACAAACAATATCCTAAAATAAAGTGCATGATCAGTACATCAGTATCAAAGTCTTGTCTTCTTCATCACACTCTTCACCACTACAATCCTCATTATATTTTTCATCATCACTGTCTTGCTTGATTACCTTTAACTTAATCAAACATAGATAAATATTGTAATTTTACATGTCTTCCAATATGAATTATGGTAAAATATTAACTATGTTATACTTGCCTTTCATCGATTTTCAGCTTCAACTTTTGTCCGGCGTGTGTGGTTGTCACAATCAAATATTTAACTAATCATTCCCACACGTCTTGTTCAAAGTAGAATGGGCATTAACTCTCTGCGGACTTACTAGTAATCTCCATCTTTCTTTTTGGCCTTGTCTTCTCTTAATTCATCATTTTTTTATACTATTTTTCACATATAATTCTAAACACTCTTTAGCCTTTTTGGGGTATATGTGTATGCCTCAACCGTCCATTTTGAAAGAATAATTGTGTTCAATATCTTCATCTCTTTGTCATCGTGTATACTACAAAATTTTTATAGTTATAGTCAGTCATAAACACAAAATGGTACACCATTTACGAGTTAATCTTAGTCATACTCTTCACATATTTTGAGGTTAAATGAGATATGATAAAAATGATTATTGTAACATATATACAATAATTACCGACCTCCTTAGAATTCGGTGCGGCATGGAGTTTTTAGTTTTTCCTCTGAAAACTTTCTCACGAAATGTGATCTAGGCTTTGGTCATGTCCATGCTCGAATCACATTGCATAGAGAAAGTGGACTAGGTGTTCGTAAAATCACATTGCTCGATTAGGTCCGCGACCACGTCCCATGTCTTTGATTTCTTTTCTTCCCGTATATACTACAAAGTATTCAGAAAACATATGACTATTTCCAAATACGATTCCCTGTATATACTATATATGAGATTTTTTACACCGATGAAACTAATAAATTGGTTACTGCACATGTTTGGTTCAGATATTACCATTTTTATTTATAAATACCGAATGTTTTTTTATTGATTGTAAATGTTTGGAATTCATTCTAGTGGATATCAGAAATTTTTGGAATAATAATTTGGCAATGGTTTATAAATCTCTACAGTTTAATAATTTTATGTAGTTTAGTTGTATCTTGTGACATGTTTGAATGATTCTTACTCCTCAAATGATAAGTTCAAGCATTTTTTAAATCTGTGCATAGACTCGAAAGTTATTTTAGATTGTTTTCACTGTGTGGACTTCGACACTTATCTAATCATGTAAATTACAAGTACAAGATTTTCTGGGTGAAATAATTGAATTTGATTGCATTTTGGCATTAATTGATGGGTGAAATAAAGAATTTGATTAAATAATTGATAAACTTTTGTCGAGTTTTTTCCACAAATTAGATATTTATATAAATATGAAAAAAAATAATGAAGTTGCGACACATATAATTTGAACAACGCCACAACGGTTAGAAGTTTATTTAGTTTATTTTACATGAGTATGAACCGGGGTAAGAAGTTCACTAGCATCATCATTACCGCTACTCTACCACTTGCAACACAATTTGGTTAAAATTTGTCAAACATATTACGAGGAATTACATCTCATAGTCAATGGACTGATATATATATATATA
>PHNY01054310.1:0-20319 GCA_003724115.2 Anethum foeniculum
GTATATTTGAGGGGTCACAGTATGCAGTATTTGTTTATGATTCAAGAATTAAGAATGGATAATGGAATTAATGACCGTAGCGACCCGGATCCCCGACCCCGGATCTGGGGGCGTTACAACAGCTGCAAATCTCTTAGCTTGTCTATCCTGAAAACCGGGAGGATAATTATTCAACTTAAAACATCTTTCCATACTGTGACCAGGTATTTTGCAATGATTACAAAAATAGTTAGGTTTGATTCCTTTCTTTTGTCCCTGTGATTCTCTGAAATTTTGCTGACCATTAGAAGAAGACTGCTGCTTGATTCCAGAGTTAAAGTTTTGCTTATTACCAGTGTTTTGTGTATTGAACCTCCCTTTGTCAGCATAAAAAGCCATGGACTCAGACTGAGTAGTGACAGAAGCAATTTCTTTATGCCTTTCTTCCTGGGCAAACAACCTGTAGGTTTGAGATATGTTTGGCAATGGTTCCATCATAAGAACATTTCCCCTTACTTGAGAATAACTTTCAGAGAGTTTCATCATAAACTGCAAATTAAACTCTATGCTCCAACTGTTGTTGTACCAATCTTTGAGACAGATTACAGGTGCACTTCTTACAAGTACAATAGGGCAAGGGATTTGCATCATTCAAGTTATCCCATATTGTCTTTATCTTGGTAAAGAACTCAGAAATGGTATCACTACCTTGATTGATATCTAGCAATTGTTGTTCAAGTGAATACACTTGAGCCATGGATGTGTATCCAAACCTATCATCTAGGTCAAGCCAGATTTCTCTAGCAGTTTACAGAAACAGTACACTTTTCACAATAGTGTCATCAAGATTAGCTATAATCCATGAAATAACTAGGTTGTTACACCTCTCCTAGTATTTGTACTCAACAGATGTGAGATCAGGAATTTCAACTGTTCCGTCAACAAATCCCAATTTGTTTTTGGCGGATAATGTCAACATCATAGAGCGTTTCCAGTTATGGAAACCAGTACCAGAAAATTTCACCGAAACAAGCTGACTAATCGAAGCATCAGATGGATGAATGTAAAAAATACTAGATGGATCTTNGCTCGTAGTAGCCATTATGTTTGTAATTTTGCTTTAGAATTTGTGTGAACAATACACAAGAAAGAATTGAATAAATCGTTTTGATTCTAAACAATTTTGGGAGAAAATCAACCAGAGATTCAGAAGGATATAGATACACACAAGTTTGTATCTATAACCATATCAACAGTTCAAAACAAGCAAATATGATCAAGAAAAATACAGATCTTCAAGATCGCAATCAAGAAATTCAGCAAACAAACGAATTAATCTGATTGAATCGATCCTAAAATTCACTGATCTACAAACTATTCAAGATGAATCTAAGAACAAATATCAACTAAAGATGAAACAAAATGAACGATAACACCTAAGAATTAACAAAGAATCGAAAAACAAACATATAGCACCTGAGATCAACCGATTTCGTAATGAAACGCCATTAAAGCTTCGTCAGCAAGCTCTGATACCATGATAGTTTATTGAAAGAAAAAGAAGAATGTTCTTTGTGAAAGAGAAAGTAAAAGTTAGTTTACAACTTGTGTGAGTATGTTTATATACAGATTGATCAGCCAATGATCATTTTTTGCGGGAAGTAACTAACTCTCTAACTAACTCCTTTTTCACTATTTACAAGTTGGAAAATACAACTTAATTACAATGTAAAATACTATATATCCTAATTAGGAAAGTGCAGTATTCTCTGTTAAACTACTAGTATTACTAGTCTTAATAAATTCTTTTAGTTTCAAGTTTTGTGTCCGCTTTAGGGAATGTGTTACGGTCGAATTATTTATAATTCTAAGGTGTTACAGGAAAGTCTTGTCAGATCTTATAATAATACTTTAATACGATTTCTCCATCAAAAATTTATTTATTTGTAAGATAAAAAGTTGTTAAATATGTGATTTTATTGAACTTTTTTCTAGTAGTCAGATAACTCTATGCAATTTGAGAGTTACCTAAAAACAAATCCGTATGAACTCGGCCAAGAGCAGATAATACTAATGTGGAGTTAGACCTGCTTAACAAGCCCAACAGTAGTATAACGGGTTACTGAACATGATATCTGAACTTAGACTAGTGGAAGAACTAATATTCGATTCTCTGTCACCCCCAACGTTCTCATAATATATAGTGGACACGAAAGGAAATTAATGTCTCAAGATGAACGCTAGTATTACACTCATCGACCCATAAATGGGCTCGAGTGAGGGACCTTTCTTTAACAGCTTAAGATTTTATATAAATCGGTTAATCAACAAAAGTAAATCACAAACGCACATCTTGATCATAATTAATAATTTAAACATTCTGAATGAACTGAATACTTAATATTATATCAAAATTCAGGTTGGCAGAGATCTCAAGCTCGATAATCAGTCATCCTAAATATTGAAGCTCGAATGTGAATGTATAGATATAGAAAGATACAATTCTTAATTACTTGCAAGAGCAAATCATTTATTTGTTGCCCAAAACATTCAAAATTTTAAAAATTCTAAAAGCTGTTGAAATGACTAGTTACAAACCTTAATTGTCTAACAATTTCTTATCATAGAACTTAAGGGATAAAGATGTATGAAAATAACGTGTAACTCACCAAATTCAAATAATCTATAAATACATGTGTGTGTATCATCAGTATATGAACTGATCAATATAAAGGAGCCAAGGGGGACAGTAATGCAAGAATTTGACTAGCAAAAAAGCTGAGCATCAAAAGCTCAGAAAGTTTCTTTCAGCTTCGACCGCCCAAAGAAAAAAGGCTCTTGAAAATCTTCAACAAGTGTATTTATACGTACTCCAAAAGTGAATTTATGTCTTTTTATATTGTGGTATCACTTTCATGCATGTCCTTTTGAGATTTCGGCTTGGTTTTTAGCCCACTGAAACAAGTTGTCACGTAATTGTACGACAGATAACATTGACTCTGCTTCATCCATACATTTGTGTCAACTTGAACCTCCATTTTCATCATATTTTATGCGTGTGCGCATAATTTTTGTATAAATTATTAGTGACGGAATCAGTATTTTGAATTACGGAATTGAACTAGTAAAAATGTTATACTTTTTTTTTTTTTTACATGTTTTGTAATTTTATCAAAATTATAAGGTAACTTTGTAATTATTTTACCTGATATTGTGATATGGAGGCAAGAAAATGTGTGGACAGTGAGAGACGGGCTGAGCATGCTTTAAAGTCCCAGCTCCATCATTTTGTAATATTTGTACAAGATATTAGTATAATTTAATACTACTCTCTCGGACTGTTATTTGGTTTTCTGGGGTCAGTTTAACCCAATTTTAACTGAAAATTATGAATTATTCTTTCATAATTTCAAAATATTAAAAAAAATAAATAAATTTTAATTTTTTTAAAATGATATATATTTTATGATTTTTTAAATTATATAATATACGTAATTCTCAGTAAAAAATTAATTAGTTTAATTGTAAGAAAGTCAAACAATATAGTTAATTTGGGATCGAGGGAAGGAGTATTTAATTTATTTGTATCGACAAGGATGCAGGAGAAAGGTTGGTAAGAAGTTAAGAACCACAAAGATTACTCTTATAGGAAATTCTTCTGATGTTTGGTTTGACTCCTCGCATAAGTTATTTATCTCCTGCTAGTACCACTTTTGTTTAATTATCGATTTAAGTAGTACTTGTGTGAAGTTCATAAGAATACTTGTGTATTACGTTGCGGAAGAAATGCCATGAAATTTATGAACCTAACCTAACTTCTTAGAGAAATAATATAAAAATCTTTTAGAGACTTGTAATAGGTTACGACGATCGATTAACCTATTATTAACAAGTTCCGTCTACATATGTACCCTCGCATTTCTTAAATTGTTCTAGAAAATACCGGAGATACTTTTAAACTAATTTGCCTGACTTCAAAATAGGTATTAATTTATTTGTTAGACTTGAGGGGCCTGATTCTTAAGCAAGTCATTACATACCAAAATATTTTATTTATCCGTCGTTATGAAGAGGAAATATTTATTAAAACATTATACTCAGATACAAAGCGTCAGCCACTGCGTAGGGTTGTCAGGACCACAACAATATGACACTGATAAAATTAAAATATATTGTAAATAAGCTTGTATAATGAATGAAACATATAGCCATTCTGAAAATATAATAATACAGTAAAAAATTCAGTATATAACAAATGTATTGCAAATTAGCAATGTAGTGCAATGCAGTTTGGACTTCTTGTATATGCCTGGAAAGATGGACAAAATATATTGTATTTTTGAGACATTCCAGACTTGCGTTTAACAACGCGTAGAAAGAAAATGAGGAACCCTTTATATTTGTACGATAAATCTAACAGCAATGATATATTACCAATGACCCGGAGGAGCCTACTAGGTAAATAATAATGGAAGAACTCAGATTGTAATATCTTCCGTAAGTTATCTTTTCCTCTCTGGAGTGAATAAATATAGCGGATGCTAATTTGGGAGACTGCATGCCACCATCAAGCAATTGACTTGCTGGAAGAAATCAACCCTAGTATGTGGTCATGTGCACTTCTATTTGTTACAAGAACACCGCCTGAAGGAAAGAGGGCCCTCCGATCATCTTGATCTGCTGCAAGGTCAATTTTACTCCCTTCCCAATCGGTAACCTGATACAAGGGGCCACTTCTATTTTGAATATACAGCAAAAATTGTTTGTAGCACAAACTCTACGCTCTGATATAGATTAATTATCAGAAGATACACAACTATTGCAGATAAATTGATATGCTATATACAGGAACAGGGGAAGAATCCTATCACATGCTACTAGGAAAGGAAACCAAAAATTATATAATCATATGCTGTAACAAAACATGCTTGTTACAGTAATTTATTATAGATTCTTATACATTCAATATCATTCTTGAAATCGAGATTAAGATGTACTCAGATCATGTATCTCTACTTCCCCCACCCTTTTCAAGAACCAGGACAACACAGGACTGTAAAAATCTGAGACATCTCTGACTATTATGTAAATATAAGATATTCTACCATCGTATTCTCAATTCTAAATTCAATACAACATACATCTTAAGGAGCATTGCATAAATCTTCTACCTCAGCATGAAAAATGTTAAGTTTGTCAACTTAATTTCTTCCGATTGTGATCTAACCAACGTATCTACATCTGTAATTTCTAGTCCTATGTCAATATATTACATTTACCATGATAATAATTTCCATTCAAAATTGACCGAGACTACTTTTATGGTTTATCCAGTATATTATTCATTTCCAGAAGACAGTATTCAACTTCTGAAGGAGTAAAATATTTCTCTCTCAACCCAGGACACATGTAAAAATTTTTCAGTAGAACTCTTCTAATAACACTACCATTTTTCACTGATTCGTTTTAAATTTTAATGCTTTGTAACATAATATATCTAGCAGCAAGGAAACAATCTACAGGATTAATAATTCAACCAAAAGCAAAGAAGCATGTAAAGAGATGGCTGGTTAAGGAACATACCGTTCCCCCTGCCTCTTGCACACATATAATTCCAACAGCGTGATCCCAGACCTATATTTGAAATCAACTTAGATCTTTAATTTAAGCCGTGCAATATATATGTAGCCACATTAATGCTTGGTCCCCTATTTGTAAAAAAAATAATGACTTTTACTTGTTCATACCTTGATAATTCTATCAACCCTTGAGCGAAGAATAAAAACAGATGCCCTTCCAGATGCTACCATCAAATACTTGCACAAGCTGCATACGCAGAGTTCCCTTACATTATTGATATTAAGTACTGACCAGATGCAAAATGTTTTTGTTAACAGGCATATAAAGATACTTGGAATACATAAAATGACCTAAATCTACCTTATACATTAAAAGTCAACTTCTTAAGCACTGTACATTTACATGTATAACTAGTTGGAGATCGTTAAAGAGACATTAAAATCACCTATCTCCTGGTCTTTGTTTCCCTAGATCTTTTGTTATCCAAGTAGGACTTCTTTCGTTTCTGGTTTTCTTTTTTTGAACAAGTCATTTACTTAAATATTTGTAGTTTGTAACATCATGAAACTGGAAATAGGTATTCATTTATATATGACAATTTTAGCACGATATTAAAGTCACATACAGAACTCCAGTTCACATAATATGTCCCTCTTTTCCCGCATTTCCTCTCACAGTATAGTTTTTTTTTTTTTTTTTTCTGTTCTTTAGTTTCCAGAGGAATGTGTCAATCATACTTGATAAAAACAGGAACTATCAAGAGTGCAAAAAATTTGAATCATTAAGTACGGTATATGAGAGGTTTTTCACCCATTACTTGTCAAATAAATCAAAATTAAAAGTTACTATTCAATATTTATTATATTGTTTTGATACCATCATTTGAATGAGTTCGGTGTGCTATGCCACCTATAAAGTCCTGCTTTCGTCCCTAATCAATTGATCCTTACTTTTTACGCAATTTTAAGGTTTATACTCCATCTGTCCCATTATTCTGTGCTTGTTTGACTTTTTTGTGGTCAAATTGATTTAACTTTTGACTACAAATTACATATTACTATTTTTTGATTTTAAACATCTAAAATATACATCTTGAAGTAGGTTAGATATACTTTCTAACCATATAACTTTTATAATTGTTAATTAACCAAAAAAAAAAAAAAAAAACTTTTATAATTGTTCTTAACTATATAATATATGTAATTTATAGTCAAAGCATGGTCAATTTGACCAAAAAAAGACAAACAAGCCAAAAATTATGGGACGGAGAGAGTATAAAGCATAACTCCAGAAATTATTTATCAAATTTTAAATTTTTATTCATAAAATGTAAATTTTAAAAATAATTAGTAGAGCTATGTTTTATATGCACACCTTAAAATACACGTAAAAAGTCAAAGGAACAACTAATTAGAGACAGAGGGAGTACTTTGTGCATAAATAATACCATTAAATGCTTTGGTTTATGTGATAAGAGTCAAAGTTGACCATCAAAAGAAAAATGTGATCGTAGTTGGACAAGGGGTGAAATCCATCCCGAATTTCTACATGTACTGTTAAATGATTTGAAAGTTTAACGAAATTTGCATTTTGCTGGCAAAAAAAAAAAAGAAAGAAAAATGTGATGAAGCCCCACATCAAGAAGCCCCACAAAAAATATTATGAGGACTACTGGATTGGAATGTCAAAAATCCTGGATTGGGATAAATTTTATGAGGACTACTGCAATAAAAAATGGCAAACAAGAAGCCCCACAAAAAATATTAAAGAACAGACACTCTTCATATATTGACATAAGATTTCATTATTTGTATTTTTCTAGAGCATAAGCAGCATAACATAGTGCTTCACTGTTTCATTGTCCAAACTCCATACATCAAAGTGCAACATGTAAAGGGGACTTCAGATTGTAAAAACAGAGGTAACACGAGTGTCTTTTTTGCTGATATCTTTAAGGGTTTTTCAACAAATTTTGAATCATCGTGCAGGAATTTTATAATTTTTAAATGATATTACGCTAGAAAATCAATCGTATATGTAAATGCAAATAAGTAGCAAATTAACAAAAAAAGGGATTAGAATTGAACCTTCCGCAACACACAGGCAAAAGAAGAATTTGATTTTCTGAAACACTTTGAATATCAGTTGTCGCATCAAATGAATTCGAAAGCGGTAGAGATTCCCAAAGTTGACTATCCGAAATACAAAACCTTGCTTCCTTAATTATGGAGTACTTGTCAACAAAGCATCTGATCCAGCTACCAGCCATATTTGCTGTGTTACTAGAAATATCATTTAATCTCTTTTTCCATGTTCCACATCCAACATGAGCAACCATAACAACTCCTAATCGAGATATGACGTCTTTGTATTCCTGGATTTCAATAGTGGGCTTGCTGGAATTCTCATCTTGCCAATTAGGGCAGCCCATAACCCCTAGTACAACATCTCCTTCAACCACAAGAGAGAGACCCACCTAAAAGATTAAAGAGGTCCACATAAATAAAGTGACAAAAAGGTTAATCTTGAAAAGAATGAATTTCTCTCACACAAATAAATAATTTTTTTTGTTAATAGTAAATATCAAACCAAACACATAGTAAATTCTTTATTTAAATACTAGAAGCTCAGATGCAAAACCTAGTGTCAGGCAACACTTATTCCTTCTTTCTGTTCCATCTTCAATTAAGTAGTATATCAGAAGGTGCATGTGACTTGAACAATTTTCTCCCAAGTCAGATTCATAGAGAAAAGCAGAATAAACAAAACAAATGGGAGCATAATATATGAGAAGGAACAGTATAGCATACCACATATAAGGCCTCGCTACCTTTAAGAAACCCTTTAGTGCCATCAATTGGATCTAGCACCTGAATCAAATTCTTGATAAATAAATAAAATGATTTACAAAAAAGAAAAAAGAGACATAAAGTGGAGCCACTCGAGCTCGAACTATTTGAGTACTTTACCGAGCCAAGATGGGGATTTAAATTACTCACTCGTAGGCTTGCAAGCCTAAACAAGCTTTTAATTTTAATTACTGTTTACCAGTAAAAGTATGTCCTTACGTAGATATTAGAAAAAAGATTTATATATTTTACATATTTAATCAAGGTCAAGCTTTCGAACAAGCTTGAGCTTATCATACTGCTGTCAAGCCGAGCTTATAATTTGTGGGTGGTCCAGCTCTAGCTCGAGTTACAAATACAATTAAAAGAAATTCATAGAGCATATCACACATATTATTAGCTCATGAGTAAGCATCACACACTGCCATTCTCTTATAGTAAGGATGGGTGAACCTATTTCTATACAGCAAGATAAATACTATAAATCCTGGATATCTTGATAGCGTTAAAGGTGTTTATCCAAATGTGTTCTTCCACTCCAAAAGACTTTTCTGGGAATTTGACACTCAATTTTTTGTTTTTGTTAAAAGAGCAGTGGAAACGCTTTCTGGGACAATAATAATATTTGAAATTCCAGCAATTATATTGGATGGTGCCCCTACAGTTTCTGCTAAAGCCATCAGACAGTAAAATAATCAGAATTCCCCCAGTGTTTTCTATCGATAGGTTATGTTGACGGATTCAGAACAGGTTTGACGTATTTTCATGTATATTTTATGTGGCATGCTATCACTTATTCTGTTGGCTGGATTTAATACAGAGTTGTGGTAATTACCATTGAAAGAGGTCGACATCTAAATAAATATTCAGTGAAGTCCCAAACCTTGAATATTCACTTGAATGTTAATGACCATCAACAAATCTGGGTGAACACTAATTATTTATATGTGATTTTTGGCACTACCACGGAAAAATGAAATATTGCTGCAATATAGATTGACCTAACCTCAAAATGTAAACAACAATATTGGAAAGACGCATTAAAGCATATAATTTGTACTAATTAATGCCGTCTATTTCCACCCATAAGGTGCATTGTCCTTCGGCATTCACACTTCCGACACCTGGATAAGTTGAGGTAACGGAATCAAGTTTAAAGAACATCAATTATTATAGTAACTTTCCTACTGCTCTAAATTAATCCAGAGGAAAGTCACTAGCCTGCATAAATTTACCCAATAAGTTGCTGGACTAGATCCGAAAACAAAGGCATCTTTCCCACCTCTGTCAATTGCTTCTAACACATCAGCTTCCTTCAAAGGTTTTCCAGTGTATTCAGCTTTATCAGCAACCACATCCAGTACAGAATTTTCCAGATTATTTGAGCGCAAAAATGCTGAGTCCTCTTCAGCCACCAGGGGAATGGAAGGAAATAATCTTCCAAGCTCTGCCACCAAAGTTATTTATATTGAGATAAGTATCATATTACTACTTGTGACATGATGCAATATGAGCTCAAGAAAAATTTGTGATATATATTCTAAAGCGCAAATTACTCGAATGGGGTTTAAATAATTAAGCAAAAATGAAGAGAGCACTACAGAGCAAAGCATGGTGTGAAGCCAACAATTGCATCCAACTTGAAATGGAGGTTGTCCTTCTTTGCTCCATCCCGCCCCTGCTAAGTTGTTGCAAAGTGGACGAGTCTATAAAATTACCCATCTGTACTGATGAAAGGTGCATGAGAAAGAAGATCCTGATTAGCTTGTGTTGGCTCACCTCTCGCTGCCTCTCTACGTGGTATCACCAGAACTCCCCGTCTACCTTCTTAATCAAATCCATACATAGACAAGTCCCCTTGATTAATCAAAGAACAACCCTTCACCGCCCAAAAATTGTCTTCTTTCGATTAAAAACACCAAGCCTTTTTGCTATTCTGGGGAACAAACCACCAATAACAATTGACCCCTGAGCTCAAGAAGCAAATCTCTCAACTAGTATGGATGTAAAGTCCATGCTATGCCATGATGCATGCAATATAACACTTCCAACACTTTTTCTGTAACCCCTCCAAAACTATCCCTTGTCCAACTAAAGAATGACTCAACACTCGAGGAATATAACGATACTCGGGGTTCACACTATGAGATGAAGTAACACTTTCTAACTTGTAATCCTTAAAGTACTTGGTCAATTGACACCAAAATGGATGAACCATTTATGATTAACAAAAGTCTCACATTCACCAGCTTCCATAGGCCACTTAAACATTCCCGCTACATAGACCATGCTCTTTATTACCGATTTTGAAAGATAGTTCATTGCTCTCTGAATACTAAAAATGCTCAGATATTCCAAGGTCAAATTTATTATAACAAAGCTCATCCATCATTAACAAATCATCCCAACCAACATTGTGGATTGAATGGTGAACCTCGAAAGAGAAGTTAACAACTCAATAACGATTTGTTCAGACACCTCTTTCAAAAAGAACCTCATACACTGGTTACAATTTTTCAGATTTGTGACAAAATTGATGAATAAATGTATGATTTGGCAATACCCTTCTTTCTAGAGGTTGCCCCCTCCGACTTCATACGAACCACCAAAATCTCAAAGTTCATCACTCCCTTCCGTTTTTGTGGAAACTTGCTTGCTACATTTGGGTCGTGTTGATGACATGTTGAATGTATATAAAATTGATTCCTTGTTTGAAATCAACCCTTTAATCAAACACCTTGTGTGCACAACTTCACAACACTTGAAACAAGTATACACAACAAACTTTCCACAAGGACCAATTAACAAAAACTCATTCAAAACATCACATAATACCAACTCAAAATAAATGATCAAAACAATACACCACCATAAAGCTACTACACATTGATATATATGCGTACCTACCAATTTAAACAACTGAGAATCACAAGCAAAAAGAAAAACCTTACATGACAATGTGAGTGCCATGTATTGTCACGAACTCGAGATTGAATTTTACTCGTAATATCCGATGTTTTTGCTTGCTTAAACTCTAGAGTCTAGATGAATCGCCTCACCTCTATCTTTAGCCCTGCTATTGCTTTTTGCATAAACTTATTTGATTAAAAGGTTGAATCACAAATTTTTGGTGATTTTAACACAGGATATCAGTTTTATATACACTCAGCATTTCTTCAACACAGCCTAAATGCAACAAGTTTCCACAAAAACACGAGGGAGTGATGAAATTCTAGATTTTTGGTGGTTTAGATAAAGAAGTTCAGAGGGGGCAGCCCCTAGGAAGAAGATTTGTCACAAATCCGAAGAATCCCAGTGAGTGTACAAGGCTCTTTCTAAAAGGTGTTAAAACAAATTGTGATGTTCATCCAGAGTTGTTTGGCTTACTTGACGAGGTTCAACGTTGCTCCACAATGTTGGTTGGGATGTTTCGTTAAAGAAGGATGAGACTTCTTCTAGTGATTTGACCTTGAGATTTCGGAATACTTATCAATACACAAAGAAAAATGAGCTATCTTTCAGACTTGCTAATGAAGAGCATTGCCTAAGCAATGTCCAGGTAGCGGGAATGTTTGGCTGGCCTGGTGAAAGTGAGAGTTTTTCCAATCATAATGTCATCCATTTTGGCGTCAATTAAACAAGCAATGCAAGGATTACAAGTCAAAAAATGCTACTTCATCTCATATTGTGAGCCCTAAGTATCGTTCTATTCACCAAGTGTAGAGTCATACTTTGTCTGGACGAGATGATAGTATTGAAGGGGTTTCAAAGAAAGAGTTGGAAGTGCTGTAATGTATGCATCATGGCATAGAAATGGACTCTATGATGCAGGACAACTTGTAGAAGTGATGACACACGATACGAAAACAAGAACAAAATAATACTTAAAAGAATTAACCACGGAAAATTCACTACCCCAAGGGTTTGCCAACCACAGAAGGGAGAATTATGATGGATTGAATCCCAACAAAGAGACTTAGTCAATTCAGGTTTAAATAAAATTCCAATAATCAAGTATAATAATAATATGGGGGATTACAATGCTTATATGGTGAATAAAAACCCTAATAAATTATTCTAATGGACCAAGGCCCATAAACAATTGGGCTAGATTAAGATAACCTAAAAGATAAATAACTACTAGCCCCACATAAAACATATACGTAAACAATTAATATCTCTACTAATATAACTAAATTCTTCACTAATAAAAATAAGGCATCCTTTTATTTTCGTTCCCTGTCACTTTACTTCCATAGAAGTTGAGAGATTTGCTTCCAGAGCTCAGGGTCGATTGTTTTGTGTGGTTTCATGACTAAAATAGTAGAAAAGTACGGTGTTCATGATCAACTTTCTTATTGTTTCATTCTGTCACCTTCTTTTGCCTATTTCATATTCTCACTTGCTGATTTGTAATCAAGGAGCAAACCATATTCACCGCCAGATTTGAAATTCAATAATCCTTTGGTTCAACCATTCAGCAGAAAAAACTGAGAATATAAAGTGGTATATGTGGACGAGGTTGCATATGATTTGACAACACCTTACGTCAAGGGAAACGTGGTTGTGCCACACCCTATGTCAAATAAATTAAAAACTAGCAGAAAAGAGAACAAAAAGAATGATACAAGGAACTGATAAGAGACCTGAAATTAGAAAAATAACTTAGCCAAATTAGATTTGTGCCAAGAACCATGATATTAAAAATTAAAGATTTGGTGTCAAAGGAAAGAATTAAATGACTAGTGTGTTGGTTAAAAAAAATATAATTTTTTTTGAAAAAGTAGTATGAAGATCGAGAAGATACATAGCAACCGATTTTAAACTTGTAATGGCAGTGTCACTTCGGAAAATCCACGAACGGAAACCATGGCTTTTTTGTATACTACTCAATTCTCCTCAACAGTCTTGGTATTATACTTCTTGATCTTTGATACATAGGTGGGTCGAACCACAAATGAAAGTTGAAAGCATTGCTTTTTTGTTCCGAGAAGATTAAACACAAAAAATGGAGACAAAGTACTACTAATTGTATTACAGCATTTACCATGTAACCAAAGCAGCCACAAAACCTTCTCCCTAAATTTGCATCAGTCCATGAAGTTCTCAGGACAACAGCTCTTCCACACCAACAATGAGGCTCCATTTTTTATTAATTTATGTTGCAGGATGATAGTATATAAGGTTTATTACACTTTGGCCCTTAAAGTACAAAAACATATCTCCGTGCCCTCGAAATATATGGCTTTTGTACGTATCAGCGCTATTTCCAGTTCCCAGAGACAAAATCATCCTATTGGCGGTCAGGCAGAGTGGTAATCTCGGAAAAAGCTGTGGAATATCTTTTTTTTCCCTCCAAAAAGCTCCCGTCAATCTTCGTTCTCCTTGAATCTCCTTCTCCTTTATCTTCTCTCTTTATACTCTCAAACCTCACTACATATTCATTACCAACCATTTCTGAGAAAATTCAATAGATTTAAAAATGGATGCTTGTTATTGTAGTTGCATGAGGCCTGCAGCGTTGAGCACTTCCTGGACGAACTTAAATCCAGGAAGGAGATTCTAGGATGTTCAAACTGTATGATATTCATCCCTCGCCCTTCCTATGCAGGATGGTAGGAGGAAGGGTTGTAACTTTCATCTTTAGTTTGATCCTCCCATGTGCCCTCGTTCAAAAGCTATGATTCCTGGATTGTTGAGAAAAGTTTAAAAGCTCGAAGATGTTGCTGCCAAGAAAGAAATTTTTTTGTCAATGGTGATTGTTTAGATGTTTGTGATATGGTTTTTCTCCATGTAGCTGTTTAGCTAGGAAGCAGGGGTGCGGCACCCCCCTCACGAACTGCGCACAAAATACGTGTGGGGTGCGGGGGTGTGCCGGGACACGTACGGGGTGCGCCACCTTGGCGTGTCCGCGTATTCCACAGATCAGATTCGTGGGGGTGCGGGAATGGGGTGCAGGAAGGGCATAATATGTAATTTTTTTGATTGAATTTACTTATCAATTGAGAGACAGAGAAGAGAGGGCAGAGGAGAGATGACTGAAATCTTCGTCCCCGCCTCCGAAAGCTTCGCCATCGATCTCCATCTTCAATCTGGGCTTTTAGTTATATGTATAGGTGCGTGTATACGTGTGTATATGTTTGACTGTGGGCTTTTACGTTTTCGGTTTGACCGTGAGCTTTTATGTTTTGGGCTTTTGTTTGTGTATTTGTCGTGCCTTTATGGTATATACCAACTGTTGCACTTTTTTTAAAAAAATATATATTTAATTGCTAGTTTCTTTAATTGGCTGTTATTAATGTGCTAATTGTGTGTAAATAAACTGTATAATGTAATTAAATTGTTTGTTTTAAAAAAATGTATTTTATTTTTTAGACTGTAGCTATTTAATTTTATTATTTGATAAATGCAACTCTCGGATATATATATATATATAATATTTTAATATCTGCCGTATCCCCCCGCACCCGAATCCCCATATTTTTGAATTTGCCCACCGCTCACCTCCACCCGTGCTTCCTAGCTGTTTAGGAAGTTGGTTTGAATTAATTTTGGCTGCTTTAATACAACCAATTGCAAACAGAAATGTGTTTATACTTATGAATCAAATGTATTTTCCTGAATGTGTTAATAAATGTGTTAATGTGTACAGATGTTCAAACTTCATCGGTCAACTGGATTATAACGTTTTATTTGTTATGTCACAGTACAAACAACTTGGAAATCACCTACTTAGCCCTCATCTGATACAACAATATAACTTCTTGAACGGAAAAAGTGTCTAGGATGTACATTGGACATACTTCAGTAGCACGGATAGACGTTTTTGTACTGGGTTCCTAAGTATTTTCGGTGAAACTTTAAAGGCCAAAGTGTTATAAACTTTAGTATATATATGTGTGTGTATATTATATATATGCAAATATATATAACTACAGGGGTTTTGCGAGAGTTTACTCTCTAAAAATCATTTTAGAGGGAAACAAAAAACTAGCCTCTCGATATTAATCCTGCTGTTTTGTAACGTTATCACCTCTATCTCAGCACAGTGTCAAAAAGGTACGTTTTTGATACCCCGGGCCCGAAAAGAAACTGTTTTAGACTTTAAGGATATATGGGTGCGAAGGTCCAAACTTTAAGGGTCAAAGGTCATTAAGCCTTTTTCAGCCTCTGTTGCGAAGTAGGATTTAAGTAATACAGTTGTCATACTCTGGGACGAAAATATATAATTTGATACATCAAAACTTTAAGGGTCCGTCATTGCATACTTTGAGGGCCAAAAGGTAAATCGAAATGACATATTTACCCTCCCGATATGTACTCTGCGCGGTTTTAGGGTCAAAAGGTACAATACTGATACCTCGGGGGCTAAAAGGTACGAGTTCAAACTTTTGAGTGTGATGGGTACAACGTTATATACTTTAAAGGCTAAAAGGTCATTAAGCCTATTTTACTATAGAGTAACCACCAAGTTTCATATTTTATATATAATGAAGCTTTTGCCTCTTTTGTAATATGAAGTAGAGAAATATAGAATATATACAATTTCAGTTCTATGCCTCTATCTTTCTCTCCTCTATACTATGATATATTTAATATTTTCTTAGTAACAAATTTCATAAAACACTGAATACAATTTGAACCGCATAAACTACAGTTAACACAAACTCACCATTTACAAAAGTATGGGGCATTCGAGGTGCATACAATATGTTTCGATGCATTTAGATTTGTATCGTAGAAAAGCAAATACCTAAGCTGACTAGTGCCTGAACTCCAAAATCTGCAATAGTGACAGGAGTCTGATCATTTTTTTGTAGTATCCTCCCCTCACTCGAGAATAATGACTTTTTCACCTAATATTCATCAACATATCCAATATGAGATACAAAATATGTTGCTGAAAATCAGAAATATAATACAAAGAATATATTCTGTTTCCAGCTCCCAATATATGCAAATTCAGCTAATATTTTGGCCCAGATGAAGCACCGTCGTATAAAGATTACACCATTAAAAAAAATCTTTTAACTCAATAGACCCCTGTAAAATTTATTTACACGATAATACTTATTACTAGTTTCTAAATCCAACACCCTTTCCTGTTTAAGACAATTTGTAAAATGGCAGCATTATAAATATCAATAATTAGAAACCGATACCGACGATTTTAAATTTCAGATGCTTCATATTAGTTGGAAAGGTGATGCAGTACAAATTTATTAAACAGAGGTACAAATTTATTAAACAGAGAATAAGCAATGAATTATACGAACCCCAAGAATAAAATCAATATTATTCTGAAGAAAAAGTGTATAATCAAAGTTTAGTAATATGTGGGGGATTACAATGCTTATATAGGGAATAGAAAACCTAATAAAATAACCTAATGAACTAAGGCCCGGAAGCAATTGGGATTTATTATAAATTTAACTTAATTTGTTTCAAGTTCAACTAACTTGTCTCTAATAGCCAATGTTTTTTCTTCTTTATCAATTTCCCTCGCTTTTTTTACTTGTTTAGTGATGTGGCAAATATAGCAACATCTATATATTGTTCTATGTATAGCACCAACTATAGCATTGTGTCATTTTAGCACACAATGTTTACGACACCATTGGATTGACAAATTTCTTTTTTTTTTTCTGCCAAATATAGATATAGCGCCACGTTTAGCACACCATTGGAATTTGGGCATGCTCTTAACATTTACATATATGCATTAATCTAAACAAACTCATCAACAACTTCATTATGAGCTGGACTTTGCTAATGTAAGCTTTTATGGACCAATGTTAGAGCATCTCCAACAGACTCTTAGCTCCCTCTTTATAAATATTATTAAAAAATAGCTCTTAGTAAGATAATGGAAGTTCATCTCCAACAATAATCTTTAAACTCCCTCCTTATCTATTATTTTGTAATTAAAAGTACATTGAAGTTACAAAAGGACAATAGGAGAGGAGAGAGAAAGAAAGTGGAGAGATTATTTTAATATAAAATATAAGTTAAGAGCTAGTTGTGGCTCTTAAAAATAAAGAAGGAAGTGGGGCTCTTAGTGATTTGAGGAGCCACTAAGAGCCTATTGGAGTTGCATTTTTACTCTTCTTCTTTATATTTTGAGTTAAGAGCTCAAATAAAGAGGTTATTGGAGATGCTCTTACAACTTAAGTAGCATGTTCAACATAAAGGTGAGCATCCTATTTTAGCTACTTAAGGAACATACTCAAAATAATCTTTTTGCCGAACTGAGTAGCAGCACTAACAACCTGTCTATCTCTAACCACAACACACCTCGACTCAAAAATTACCATACAATGTATAATCATTTATATATATCTAGCATAAGTAGCAAATTTGGAATTATAAATCACTGATAAATGATAATAATCTAAAACCAAAACATAGAAGATCTCGAATATAGAAAAGACTACTACAATACTACATACAATGTCAATTAATCAAATCAGACAAATATAACGATAGTTACCTCAACGCAAAGACAACAAGCTCGCTCAACAACATCAACAGCAGCTTCAAGCTCTTTATGATACTTTGCTTTCTGTTTCGTAAACGGAAGAATGCTTCCTCTGATTCATAATTCACAATAATCAAATCAACACACACAGACCTCGAAACCAAAACCAGAAAGAACATAGAACTAATCACATCTCTCTCTCTCTCTCTCTCTTCTCTCTCCCCTCTCCCTGTTCCTCTCTCTCTCATACAAACATATGTATCACTAGCATTCTATGCTAATTTAATATATATAAAATGATGTTAAAAATCATTGAATTGAACAAATTAAAAGTAATTAGACTATAATATATATGCACACACACAAATATTGATAGAAATAAGAATGAATTCATACGTGATAGTGAAACGGGGAGAAGAGAGAGAAGTAGTTCGGAAGTGAAGTGGTGGAGGAGTAGTGTAGGAGTGCAAAACAGTCATGGCGGCTGCCTCTTCCGATGGTTGTATATACCCACCCACGCCAACCAAAACCAATGGCGGAGACTGTAACTCGCCGGAGTTATATAAATAAATATTGCAGATTTATTAGTATAATTTTCATTTACTATTTTGAAGATTTGATTTTAGATAAATGTTGTGTAATCCCAAAAGTTTTGGGCCCACTCATTTTGATTAACCATATACAATAAATAAAAACTCGTATTTACATCGATTTCAACGATTAAGAGTGTGTTTGGTATTACTGTTGCTGACAGCAATTGCAGAGCCGCTAAAAAGTTGTTTTTCTTTTTTTTTTGACAAAAGCTAAAAAGTTGTTTGATAAAATTTAAAAGCTACTTTTCTAAAAAGTGTTTTTGGCCTAAAAGCTATTGTTAGAGAAAGCAAGTCCCTAATTTTAGAAAAAGCTGTTTTTTAGTTTTTATTTCACCATCAAATCTCATCAAAAGTATTATTTTATTTAAATTTTTACAACAAAACATATGGATATTAAAAATATTACCAAACAATTATCTGATTTTTAAAACACCATTTTTTTCACCCGCACTTTTTCTAACGGCACAACAATTTTTAACAGCACTATCAAAGAGAGCCTAAAATAGTCTAAATTATCGAGTAGCTTTACTTTTTTGTTCGCATTTACCACTACATGTTCCATACAAAAAATTAGTGAGGAAATTTGGGATAATTAGAAATAATTAATTGGATTAAAAATTTTGGTTGGGAACATGATTATTTTTGAAAAGTTATTTAATTAAAATATATTTAACTATTGTGAAATAAAGACAATAGAAGTCTTTTTATTATAAAATTTATTTCAATGCACTTATTTAGTAGTCCAATTAAAACATAATTAAATATTATAATGCAAACATATTTTTAGGACCTTACATATTTAATAAGTCTCATTGCGATAAATTCATATTAATATGTTTAATTATATTGAATACATATTCTAATTAAAAACACCTTTTTTACGAGAATAATTATTTTATTAAAAATAATATAACTATTAAATTAAAAAAAGCATATTTAAAACAAATTTGAAATTGTTCTTCTTGCGTAAACTGTAATAACCCAAAATTTTGGACTAAATTGAAATTTTTGATGAATAGTGATTTTGCCTTGAACCCTGATGAATAGTAACTTTTGCTGATTGGAAATATTATCGGACCACACTATGACGGAGTTCTTTTATGAAAATTCTGAGTCCGTATTAGTGTTCGGTAATGAATATGAATGTATGTAAAAGCCGTCAGATTTCGAAAACGAGTACTTTCATTTTTCCCGAGAATCCACCAGACACTGAAGGAATTAAGTATATAATGTTAAGATTGAAGGATTTTAAATCCAAGGATTATAAAGGAGGATTGACGAAGGAATAAAAGATACGAAGAAGGTCCTAGTAAACCCCTAGCAATAAAACCACGGATGTATTCCTTCAAACGATCAACGAGATTGAACGATAACCGAGCAGAGAAACAATTAACCGATCAAGGANCGGGAAGGAAGCTTCCATGAGAAGTTAAAACAAGTGGCTAGAACTTAAGACACCATTTTACCACAATTAGCCAACACTTGGCATTAGGGTGATGTCATTAGAGTGATGTAATCACTTTATTAAATATCACTTTCACTTTACCAAAAAGCAAACAAAAGAAATGCTTCTCTTTTTTCATGTAAAACCCGAGAGGAAAAGAACATAAAAATGGAGGAGTAAGAAATGCTTGTATCTTGAGTTTCCCTTGGCCGTTTCGCGCGTTCTACCAGTCAAATCGATGCCCTCGAGAAGCTCTACGAATATAGGGTAACCACTCTCCTCACCTCCTTTATTCCCATATCCGTTTTTAATGTTTTACAGTTCGGGGTTATAGTGATTTCAAGAATTAACTTTGTGTTCTTGATTTTGTTTTGAGGTTTTGATCATTATAAGGTA
>PHNY01054324.1:9204-20575 GCA_003724115.2 Anethum foeniculum
GTTTACTGAATTCCATTCAACCCCCTTCTGTAATTCAGTTGTTGTATTGTTGGGATCTAACAGTTATCCATAATGACAGGCCCGATAGACCGTTCTATCGAGAAAACAGCCTTGTTTACCCACAAAAATCGTATGTGCAACATGCGTGTCCATAGCAACAATATCGTCATATATACACACTATCAAAGACATACATGTATACATTAAAAAATGTGTAGTACAAATATAATGACACCCAAACCAACTGCAATACCAACTCAATTACACTCTCTAGCGAGACATTTTTTTACTACCGGCATAAACTTCGACCTCGTGATAGTTTGGCTGAGCAACTGCTAGTCTGCTATGTAATAGGAGGCAGGAGGAACTTAGTGTGGTACTTATTATTCTTTCTTTTTTTGTATATCTCTACATAATAAGGCAGGAAGCTTGTGAAGTATTTGAGTTTTCATACACATACATGTGTGGGTAATATGTACATATATGTGTCGATAGTTCAGACCACACAAAACCACCATGCGTGTACATTACCCACGCTTTTGATGAATGCGTGTACACTCCAAGCCATCTCTCGTGAAGCTGTAGTTTGTTTAGAACACGCATAACCGCCATGCGAACACCGTCCACGCTTGTATATCATGCATGCACTTTTGTTCATGCAGCTTTCACTTTTCTTCCTGTGGAGTTTTCAGGCGTACACAGTCTTGTGTATCATATCTTCTCTTCTCTTCATGCAGCTATCACTTCTCTTCATATGTAGTTTCCAGGTTGGGCTCTTTCTCTGCAGTTTGCAGGTCTAACAATGCACGAAAGGCGTTCAAGACTTAGAAAACACATGTATGATGCACATGCGTGTGTAGTGGTCAAAAAGGGCTATCTGATACCACTCATGGGTATTTAGGGCAATGTACATCAAAACGTAGGTATAAAAGGCCTTCGCCCAGTATATGTGTGTGCATGCCGTGTGTATTTCATATTAATTTGAAATAAATTTTTTATAATGTGTTCGATTTATTTAAAAATATTTGTTAAATAATTTTTACTAAACATTAATGGAAAAATTTATTCATACATTAATTTTAAATTATTATTATGATGAAGTAAATAATTTTATAAGTATAGAATATGTAAATATCTGTGAAGTAAATTAATATTTTTATGAATATTAATGAAGACATGTAGCTCAAATCTTTTATATAAATATGAGTTAACATAGATATAAGTATTAAATAAATAATTATTAATAAATATTAATAGTTGAGAAGAATATTTAATAAATATTAATGAAGTATCAATGATAAAATTTTATTATATAATAATGAGTTATATATAATATAAATATAGGTATTAATTATGTAATAATGAATGAGTATCAATGACCGAAATTAATATTTAATAGATATAAATCGCAGTATTTATTATTAAATCTCTTTAATCTGTGCAATGCACGATATACTCAAAATATTATTGATTTATTCAAAATTATATTGTATGTTTATTTATTATGTCATATGCAGTGATATGTCATTAGAATTGAAATCAAAAGATACATATTTCATTGTATATAAGATGTAGTTTTCTTTTAAAAAAATATATCCATAATAAAATGTGCATTAAAACTCTATTATAAAATAAAATGTTATGAAATATAACTTAACTTTTGCTGAATACAATAAAGTGTTATATTATAACAACGTTTAGATATACACATAATTCTACTGCACAACATTATTTCATTTCTAAGTTTATAAAACAATATTCGGTTCACTAAATATTAATAAAAAATATATTTATATACTAATTTGAAATTATTATGATGAAGAGTTAGATATGATTATAAGTACTGAATATGTAAATATTTATGAAGTAATTTTTTTTTAACATTAATGAAGACTCGTAATTGAAATATATTTTTATATAATTATGGGTTAACATAGATATAAGTATTAAATATGTAATTATATATCTATATTAACGGTTGAAAATAATATTTAATAAATATTTTTGAATTATTAATAATTAAATTTCATTATTAATTTTAGAATAATGAGCTATATATTAATGGTTCAAATGAATATTTATTTGATATTAATGATAGTATTTATGATTAAATTTGCTTATTGAACCCTTATATTGTAGTATTATATATAACTAGTACTGGTGCCCGTGCAAGGCACGGGCCTTGTTCACAAACTCAGATTATTTGTTTTGTATAGTAAGAAAAATATATGTATATAATCAATAAAAATAGTATTTTGCATGAAAAAGTTCAATTTTCACTCAAATAATTTGTTGCACAGAAATTTAGATGAATTAGTGGAGGAACAAGTTCATATCATTTCTTATGAATAATAGTGATATATCGCGGGGTTCAAAATTGACACTGAGCTGTGGGTGTAATTGAAAGAATTGTAACATGTCCTTGAAAACGCCTGATAACGTCATTCACTACTTCGTAGCTGGTACATCCCCTTCCCCTATTGGATCTAAATTTGTGACTTTGCTACTTCTCTTGTTGCTCGAGGTAGATTTACATTTGAGGCAATTGTTCCCGGCAGGAAATAGCTTTCTTCCCAATACTTAAGCTATTTATGCAATCACTACAAAAAAATATTTTACACATAGCTAAGTCAACACAATTTAAAAATCATATACACTTGCACTGTGGAGTCATGTGGAGCTAATTTCTTAACATATATTTTACATTCAAATTGGTAAGAAAAGAGCCAAATTGTGAAAATCTATTCAGTAGCTTGTCAATAGATTCGCTTGTATGACAACAACATTAATAAAAGAATCACCTTATGTAAATCAGATACTAACCTATACAATAGAATCGTAATTCTAAAATTTAGAGCCAAAGAAGAAATTAGAACCGACATAAAAACATATATCATTTCTTATATAGTACCACTTGTTGGAATGTGCGTGGTGCATTTTAGTACGATTTTGACCCAAAACTAAACTATAACTAATAATAGGATTCTAACT
Source organism: Anethum foeniculum (assembly GCA_003724115.2). Classification (NCBI taxonomy): domain Eukaryota; kingdom Viridiplantae; phylum Streptophyta; class Magnoliopsida; order Apiales; family Apiaceae; genus Anethum; species Anethum foeniculum. The sequence continues at coordinate 12,196 of PHNY01054324.1, forward strand.
TTTTTAACCAAAGACCGTTTGGTGCGGTCCCATTTTAAAACTAATAAATGATGGAATAACTAAACAATCGAGCATAACATTTTCAAGAATCTTAAAACCTTTATAACCAAAAAATAAAAGTTAATAAACAACTAAAAAAACTATACAACTGCAACATATTTTTTGTCCAGTAGACCAACAGTTTTAATAGAAAACTGCAACAGCAGCAGCAGCTGAACAACAACAAAATGTGAACATGAGTAGGCATAAAAAACTAAAGACTTCTTTTCCAAATTTTAATGTATATAATATATTTCATACATGCAAGAACTAATATTATTAAATAAACAAATTAACATACACGATACACCGACATCTTTAAGATGTAGCATCAATATATGATTTAAGTAATAAAAGATTTGACCTTGAAAAATCATGACTTTATGCACTTGCATAGACCAAATGTCGACTTGCAGAATGTATATAAACTACACTAGTCATTACACGAAAAAGGAAACTGAGAGATGCAAGACAACTTTTTTTTTTTTAAGTGGATGAGTACAAGCCTCAGATTAGTCTCCAGGGGTATAATATCTAAAGAGTGATCAAGATAATGCTCAAAGAAGAAGGTGAAGATATTATGATGCCAGTTCACTTGGATAACGTATCATATTCAAATGTTAAATTTAATGTAGTTTTACATTCTGAAAGGCTTTTACCTTCCACGAAAAACTTGACTTGCGGTGAGGCACACTAATTGACAGCTTATGCCCAGTATAATTTCTTTCATCATGCATAGTTATACACAGATACAGCAGGACTGCAGACATGACGTAGTCAAAGCGGCATAAAGCTGATTTATTACGTATGTCACTTTTAAGTCTAATTAAACTAATTTATAGCTGCCTACTGCCACTCTTAACAAATTAGAAAATATCTTATGGCATAATGTTTGCTTGTAAAACCAGTCTCTGCATTTGATTTCACAGCTTAACTTGCAAAGAAAATAAAAATAGATGGATTTAAATAAAATTATATAACAAAAAAAAACCATGACTAGTAGTAACCTGATTAATTCTTTAAGCCAGGCTAGGCATTTATTGTTGATGCATCAAAATCAATTTCACGATCCTCAAATAGAGAACGAAATAGAAGCCTGTGAGCTATAAAAAATAAAGCAAGTGTTGTAGGTTATAGCAAAGCTGTAAACTAACTTTAATTTGCAGCAAGAAAATATAAATATATTGTAGCAAATATGCAAACTATAATAAATTTTATTGGTCACATATAACAATACAACTTAATTCACTAAATCCTGCACTAATGCAACATCACTACCAAACCTAGAAATCAGTAGCAAATAAATTACAATTTAAATAAACGTAGTATCTAGAGGTAAAAAAAATCTTGAGAACAGTCAGTAATTACAGATTCCAGTCCACATACTTGTAGTCCGAACACTTGAACTCATTGACATCACCCTGGTAACATAAACATGAACAAATTAATACTATTAAAATATAGGATTCCTTTTATAATGCTTTTGATCTGAATCTATAAGCAAGATTTATATGGCATATGCTAAGATATAATATTTCTTAACCTTTCATGTCGGTTGCAAATATCTTTTTAGTATGACACTCCTAAGTGAAGAATTAGTATGCGAAATGCCTTGTTTTGGGAGAGATTTTAATCGTGCCTACACCAAACCAGGAGCATTTGATCCAGATTGAAAAGAGAAACCCCAATTTAAGTTTATTAGAAAAATACTAAACTCAACTATTTTACTTTAACATGTTAACACAAAAGTTACATTAAATTAAGTAAATATTGTATGTCAAAAAATATGAAACCTTTTTGAGAAGTTGATGGAGATATCTTGTTCGGGGCAAATGGTGCAGCCAAGAGAGCTAGATAGTTAACATACACCGAGCACCTTTCTGAGATGGCACACGTGCTTAAGGGCTTGAGTTTAGAGGCCGAGAACTACATTACATCAAAATTACAATAAACCCACCCTAAACTCGAGACTACTTTCAAAATATTAATCTCAAAATTATCCCTGCACAAGAAATAAATAATGAAGATTTCTTTCCAGACAACTGAATTTGAATCAACCAAGAGGGAGCAATTTGCATATAAATCTATAACATGCAAATTGAAAATAATATATATATGTATCAAAACACATATACACAAGAAAATTGAAGAACATATCACAATCATGGGAACATATCATAATATCTATACTATTACTAAAACAAACCCCAGCTGACATCAGCATATCCACGTGTCAACTTCTGGTTAATTAATCTTCCGCCCATCTCTCCTAACCTCTCCTAATTAATATTCTGACTTTAATACATCTATTTAATGCACCCCTCACCCGAATATTTTCTCATCTGACTTATAATACTCTCATAATAATTTTAAATTTAATAAAGATAGAAAAATGAGATAGGATAGTATCTTTCTATTTTTGATGAATTATTTTGTTCACTTCAAAATGATCCGACAAAATTAAACATGTCTAAAATAATATGAATATTTATATATAAATGATTTTAATTTTTATACAACACATATTTATTAAATGTGACACAACCTTTAAAAATTATATATTTTTGTTTAATTTTCAAGTAAAAGAGTTTGAAATTATTACAAATTTACTGATTAAATTCAAATTATATGAGTTCAATCTAATTTGTTACATTTTGAACTTTAAATAAATTTTTTAAAAAAGATATGGCCATAATATCACATATTAGATTATTTTTTGGATATTTTATGCATTTGATAATTTAATTTAACAATTTTCAAAATCTAATTATAATTTTATAAATTATTATATTCGATAACATCTAAAATTAACTTATTTAACTTTTGTCTATCTATACTAATACTAAAATAGAGACAACTAACTTCATCTCCTTCATTTGCTTACATCATTTTCTACTACTTTATTTTACTCATCTGTTTCTCTCTAATAATTATTCTCTATCATCCTCATTTCTTATCCAAGTCTCTCTCATTCTACTTTTTCATCTATTTCTATTCTTATTTTATTTTCATCCAAACTTATCAGTTTATTTTGTGCTTTTACATATAGTAACTTATCATGATCAAGATTATTTCAAATTTTTTTCAAATACTATTTTCATTGTTAATTGTAATTCAATTATACTTATTATAAACATATATAACATATATTTGATAAATAAATTAAAAATATTTATAATAAAAAAATGTTTATGCTAATGCTAAGATAAACACCAACTAACTTAAAAAAAACATCATGAAAACTTTTTATGACAAGCTTTCCGGCGTCGCTGTTTTCATTAGTTCTATCTTCACTTAATTGTATTATGTATATGCTTCACTAATTCTCTTTTGTTCCGGTTTTTTCGCTTTCTTTCCTTTTTCTAAGTATAATTTGAACTTACTAACTTTTTTTTTATTTGTAATACTTACGATTCTCACAAAGTCACCATATATATCTTTAAAATACTAAATCTAAAACTTAATTAGTATTTACATCAACTTATTTTCAAAAATTAAATCTATAATTTATTAATAAATAAGAATAAAACGACTCGCCAATATAAAAATTACTTATTCTTACTTGAATCTATTATCACTAATCTATATCAACTATCAAGACTATAACTAATACAAGTTTCATTATCTTAATAAACAGTTAGCTTTCCATAAAATATAGACTTACTCCCTAGTCCCTCCGTCTCTGTGAATTCTATACATTAGGGACGGGCTCGGCACCATTTTAACCCTCATTTATAAAATAATTTCATAAATTATTTTTTTCCTTCTAAATAAAAATATAACATTTGAAATTTTGTTCAAAAAAGAAAATTTTAAAAGTAGATTATCGAAGCATACTTTATATTTATCTTTAAATGTGTGTCGAACATTGAAAAAAATATGTATACAAATCAAAGAGATGGAGGGAGTATTAGGTAAGATACTAATTTTAGTAATTTTTACATAAATTTTCTCATATCATTATTTTAAAATATCAAATAATTTTTAGAATCGACTTAAACAATTCATAAATATAACTTATTTCACAATATTTACAAAAAAAATTACAAAAGGGGTTAAGTAATGAATGTCATCCTATAATTAGGGTGGAGAACGAGTGAATAAACTTATGTACTTTAGTATAATTTAAAACTTTCCAAAATTTAAAAATGATAGCTCAAAATTGGCCTTCTAAACCTTTTTTTTTGTTAAATAAGGTTAACTATATATTTGAAATTAAAAATAAAGTGATATTCAAAAATAATTTTTAATATTATGAAGTTTACTTTAATATATAAAATTGTTTTTCAAAAAATATTTTCTAATGAATAATTTCATATGAACTATAAGATGCATTCGAAAAGAGTATGCATTTAAATTGAATCTTAATTGTATAAAATCGATAACAAAAAATACATTGTACAAAGCAATAAAACGATCACCACTATATGTATATTTTAATATAAATTCAAATTTTATTTAAATTTATTAATAAACACTTTTTGCATCTATTAATACTATATGTTATTTAAATTTCACTATTATAAAATAAACAACTTAACATCAAATATTTTCTTTCGAAGAACAATAAAAATATATACTAAAAAATTAAATACAATAAAAAATAAATAAAGTGACTACCAAAAGAGTCAATTAGATTATTTGAATCGTGGAACGTTATTTCGGACGATACTATAAACCGAGTGATTGATTATGTATCTAATTGAGTGATAAAATAATTTTGTTCAATCATATATTTTTACTAAATAAAAAATATGCGAAGTTGATATTAAAGAACATCATTTTGATTTATTTATGATTAAACATTATTATGTTGTGTTAAAGCCTACATTTAATTTTTATATCAAAATTTTTATAAATGTTATTACTATATAAAAATTAAATTCTCAAAAAATATCGTAAATTATAACTTTTCACAATTTATCATTACTAGCTTAAAATCTGTGGATGCACTAATTTTTTTTAATATTTTATATTTTTTAATATAATTTGAATTAAAAAATTTAATATTATATCATTAAATTAAATTGAATTGATAATATTTTTTAATTAAAAAAGGTAATTGGTTGGTTATTAATAATTATAATATTATTATTTTATTTTATTAAATGATTTGCTTATGTTATTTTTTTTTAAAAAATGATTTGGTTAGAAAAAATAGAAAAGTTAATGTGTTTGCTGAAAAAAGCAAATGGTTAGTTATTAATAATTATAATGTTATTATTTTATTTTATTAAATAAATAGACTTACCCGTAATATTTTTGAAAATGAGGTATTTTTGTTGGTAAAACTAGAAAATGTAAATGATGTTTTACTTGAAAAAAATCGGTTAGTTATTAGTAATACTAGCTTAAAACCTATATTATGCAAGGATTTGTTTTAATACTGTATGATTTTTTAATCTAAGTTGTTTTATTTTTTTAAATATTATATCATTAATTTGAATTGAATTGATAGTGTGATTTAGTTGAAAAAAAGTAATTAATTGGTTATTTTAATAATTATAATATTATTATTTTATTTTATTAAGCAAAATTGTTTATGTTATTTTTGGGAAAAAAAGACGGTTAGTTAGAAAAAGTTAAAAAAGGTAATGTGTTTTAATAATTATTGTGTTGTTATTATTATATTTTATTAAATAGACTTTCCAGTAATATTTTTGGAGAATGAGGTTTTTATTTAGGAGAAATAAAATAGATAACGTGTTTTAGTTAAAAAAAGTAATTAGTATTTTATTAGTAGTAGTAATATTAATAATAAATTACCGAAAACAAAACCTAAGACCAAAATCAAATTTAGATTTCGTCTATTATATAACAGTATAGATCAATATTATTAATAAATGATTGAAAACTAGAAACTAAAAATCAAAACTTTCAATATTTTAATTTTAATATAATAGTATGAATTCATACTTGAAATTCATGTATATAATAAAATTTGTAATATAATATATCAATAATATTATTATAATTTTAAAAATCTTAAATTTAATACTATAAATTAAAATTATCAAAGCCGTGCAGAGCACGGGTACTATTCTAGTCCTACTAATAAATGAGCATCACTATTCACCAAAAGTATAATTGGAGGAAAGAACACCAAAATAGAGGGAGAAAGTTCAAGCCAACAATGTCAATAACACACACATATATAAATCAAAAAATAAAGATGTGAAAGTTTTATAATGCACCATTTATTCAAGTGGATTATCAACAATTTGTAATGAGTTAGCATAACAATTTGATACCCTCTACAAATAAGAGTCTCTAATTGAGGGAATTTTCGGGGCTCAAGTATTTTGCAGGATTCAATTGTGAGTTAAATGAACTTTGATAACCAAATGTTCCAAACTTTTAATTGCAAAAAGTTTAGCAAAATTCATTTCAAGTGAAACAAAGCCTATATATATGTTAGGGTATTGTAGTATCTACTTGACTGACCTTATGATCCTGCTATCAAGTCGAACCTAATCTGTACAATAAATATTAAAATTAAATAAATTATTGATGTGAAACACCGAGATGAATTGCATAAAATTTAATGCGTAAGATTACCAACTTCATAACTCCTTCCTTTTATTAGAAAGAGCTACAAATGATCAAATTTGAATTCACATAGAGACATATTTGTTTTTTTAATTTATTATTACGATCATCCATGCTCCCTCTCTATATGTGTTTGTGTATGTGTGTGTACGAGAGAGATGGAGATTTACTATCGAAAGTATATTCAATGTCTAATAGTCGTGTTTATTACAAGGAGGACCGTAAAATATGAATTCCTGTTTAAAAATTAAATTATATTCTGGGCACCAAAGACATGCTTAGTTAACTACATTGCATACTTTCATATTCAGCTTGAGTTAATTACTTTGTTTACTTTCACATTCTTTTTTATTCAATACAATTTCAATTAAAAAATATATATATATATATAATAATTATATATTCATATTTACCACCTAGATATGTTATTTTTTTAATATATATATATATATATATATTATGTATTTAGTAACAATTAGCTTATTCAAAATAAAACATAATTTATGCTAAATTATTCTCTACCAATAACTTTTAAAAATTTTACATCTTTAAAAAAATAAAATATAAAAATATTTTGACAACCTAATATAGAAGTGTCGAAATGCTAAACATGAATCCTATGAGAGAAGGCAAGCATCATCTTCATAAAAAGTTTGTCTATCCCTACCATATGAGGTGAAATAAAGATAGTCCAAAAATAATCTTAACATAAACCATTATAGTACAAATGAAGGAAAAAAAGAATATCTCTAATAACATGCGGGTGCTTTTATTATTCCAAAGATCATCCATATAAAATGTCCTTTACAGGACTCAACAATAACATTACAGAGGCAAGCTTAATTACTATCAAGATTATCCAAGCCTTTTTATTCCTTTTGGAGCTATCTAAAGATGTTTAATGTTCTTGTACAGGTTTTAGAATTGCAATTACCAAGGGAGGCTCAATTACTACGAGGCCTAAATTCATTGTTACAAGATTTAGTAATAACATAACCAGGGCAGCCGCCTGAATTACTATAAAGTCCAGCTTCATTATTACATTTAGTCCCGTGAGAATGAATCAAATGATTTCAAGACAGTTAAGCATGACTAAAAACCTAATAGGCCAATAATAAAAAAAAGATTCCTGAGCGTACCATACAATATTAAGGAGTCCAAGAATCATACTAACATATTTGACTATGATATCATATTTTACGAATACAGGCATCGAGTGAACATGTAGAAAGTGGCAAACACAACTTTAACATAACAGTACACAGCTTCTATGTCATAACAAAAGATTGGATGTATACACAAGTGCGAAAGTCAATCCCTATACCTTCTAATTCTAACAGGAGGAAAATGATATGAAAATGGTGTCTCCCTTGGAGAAGTAGCCGCTAGATAGATAACAAAAACTGCTAGAACGGAGTTTTATATAGCAAGAAGGATGGAAGTAGAAGATGGCATACCGAATTCATGGGTGTTTTATTTAAAGCACTCCCTATTTAGTTTCGGTTTTAAAAATAAAGAGAGGTGTTGAGACGAGCAGCTAAAGGAGACAAGGAGCGGAGGAGATAAACAGCTGCAGTGTAGCACCGAACAATTGCGATTTCAAACTTAGGGGAGGGCTAAGCTGGGGGTTAGGCTAGGTAACAGGCTCGAAGGGATATTATAGTCTTTTTAGTGAGAATAAACGTGCTTACGAGAGATGAGAGAACAATGGGATGTTCTCTTAGAAGGTTATTATAGTCTTTTCATTCTGATTAAATTTGCTCAGGAGTAACTGAGCTGCTCGTATTATATA
>PHNY01054366.1:11256-31411 GCA_003724115.2 Anethum foeniculum
CCACATTAAAGTTATCACTAATCTTTGTATCTAATCAAAGTGAATCCATATATTTTTAGAAAAAAAAAAATTTGAAAACTCAACTAAGATCTTAAATTTTAATTTTCTTAAAGCATATCCGGATCCTAAAAAATATACTTAATATTAAATAAATATGCAAATGTATTCAAAATGTAAATGAGTTGAAGCCAAACCAATAATCAAAAAAATAATCAACGTTTATTTTATATCCATAGAATTTGGATTGAGTATGGCTAAAACAAAAATTAATAGAAGGGAAAGTCTTTTGCATTGAGAAAAAGTCATTTCTGATGTGGGCATCTTGAAAAAAATTGTGAAAAGTTTGGTTATGCTATCACTTACGGAATTGAATCAGGAAATATCTTGTTAATAAGTATTTTGTAGGCTCTACACCCTATCGACACAATTTATACAGAAATTAGCGAATTTGGTAAGATCAGCATCCAACAAAATTAAATACTTCGATTTCAGAATGTACTAACCTTTTTTGTGCTTAATTTCGTAAAAATTGAAGAGATGGAAGAGTTCTTGTAAAAAGGAATAGGATTGAGGAGATGATCATATGGAATGATGGACTAAAAAATGTAAGATAGGTATTTATTGAGGAGTTTGAAGCCTAGAGTAGTCGAGAAGGTACTTGAACCGGTGTATATATCATATGAAATGAAGGATTAAAGAATGTATGATAGAAATTTTTATTGAGTAGTTTGAAGGGAGTAGAGTAGTCGAGAAGCTACTAGAACCGGTTTCCCTTACTAGAATAGGGATGGGTTACAAATGCTCTAGATGGGCTAAAAATTGGGCTAAAGCTATAAATTAGGGAGGCTTTTTTTTTTACGAGCTCCCCGAACTTAAAGAAGGTTTCTTACAATTTAACAATCAAACAAGCCCAACTTATGTTTAATTTATTCTTATTAGTCCAATTTAAATTATTCAATTATGTAGATAAACGAGTTTATTCATAATAATAGAAAAACCTAATATCCTAATTTTTTTTAAAATTTTTTCATGTAAAATTGGGATCCTCTAATCTTGTAAATGATTTAATGTATATGTGTATGTGCGTGTGTGTATATATATATATATATATATATATATATATATATATAGGATCAAATATAAACTTTTCAAATGTGCAAATCGTGCAAGTTTTTGTTCAATACATATATAACGTATGTTGAATATATTTTATTAAATTATAATTAAAAATTTATTAAATACACATAATTCTAATTAAAATTTATTGATTATTCATCAATATCGAATTAGGGTAAAAATAATACTTTTATTTGTTTCATATAAAGCGTGTTATGTAATATCCGGGAATTTCGCTACTATTTTTGTGTTATATTAAATGAAATATTATGTGTTTAAATGTAATTGTGAATTTTTGGTCTTATCTGTTACGTATTATGTGATTGTTAATATCAGGTATCGTCCAGGATATTTTTCGTATATTTTCTGTGATTTTATTTTTGTTCAATACACTTCCTTTTTGGTTTTAAGGTTGTTTCGAGTCCAATTGTACAGTCCATCCTTACCATTTTTCATTCTGAGCTTCCTTCTGTCAGTCTGAGCTTTTTATATTAAAATCGGGCTTTTCTAGTAATTTAGGAAGTGTTCTCGTTTATATTAAAGACGAGTTTTCACCCGTTTTTGATTTTGAACATAGTAAAATGACCCGTTTGACGAACTGAACTAAATGTGACGTGTCTTACGTGCATTATGTGGCTACGTGCATTATTTGATTATATGGTCAGTAGTGCTAGCTAATTAATAATATTGTTTATGTGATTCTTTTATAAAGGGTTAACGAATGGGTAGATGTTAGTTGTTGAGACGTAGTAATACGTCGACTGAGTTGTTGTCTGGTTTACTAAAATAGTACTTTTGGATTATAGAATCGAGTTCAGGAGTGAGCCAGGCAGTCGAAGTTGGACATAAATAGTTGTTTTTGGATTGCTAGTTACCAGGCAAGTGATTTCCCCTATTCTAAATTCAGAATAGTTAATTATTTACATTTAAAATTTGCAACTGTTTCATAAATATTCCTGTTAGCTCATTTTAGCTAAATAATTCATACTTTATTGCAACTCTAGTATTCTAGTAACTGTCCTACTAGAATATAATTTCCTTACGAGGGATAGATAGTGACAACTATGCTATCCAGAGATATATTTCATACAGTTATGCTTATTTGTTGGTTTGGCGGATAACTAATTGTTCGAGTTATTACCCTATCAGTCAATGAGATCACTCCGGACCCTTTGAGATGGTGAGTGGTTGATAAGGAGATCGATTGAACCGACTCCTCTTCTTGCTATTGGAAAGGCATAATTGACTGTTATGTCGGCCCAGCGATTACTATTTTTGGTCAATGTGTGCCAGGGTACCCATAAAGATTTGTGGACTGGTGACGGGTAGAAATACTCGGAGCCTACCGGCGTTGCTTCGTGACTGATCATCGGCTGCAACATAGCGTCTGACTTGCTTTCCAGTCTAGTTTATTGTTGCTAATCGCCAATAAAGGAAAATAAAGGTTAAAGATACATATGCTTTTACATTTTTTCATACATTGTTATCCTGAGATTGTTTATATCTGTTATCAGTTCATATAGCTTGGTGAACGATTTTGGCTCACCCTTGTTTATCATGTTTAATTTTTCAGTCAAACCAGAGCATGGCCATAATTCATCATACAGCCAGAAAGGATGTATATCGAGGACCCTTGAGGAAGATTAGATTTCAGTTACCCGAGTAGGTAGGCAGCTTTTGGGGAGTGAAGTCTGCGTAGATAGTTGTCTAGTAATAAAACTGGAAATAGTTGTAAAACATAACTAGTTTTTTGGTTATTGGCATAACCTCTTTTCAAAGTTATTCTAATAACACCAAGTGGTTTGTAATAACTTTATATTTTGTTGGAGCCTGTTTCATATCAAACCTGTGATCGATCCAGTGGTAAGTTAAGGGGGTCGTGGTTATTTATATATTATGATTGTCCAGGTTATTTTATATTTTGTGTTGGTTCGTGACTCCCAAATCTAGACCCCGGTGTTGTTTTATATTTAGGTCAGGTACATGTTAAGATAGTATATAGATCACATAACATAGGAATCGTTTAAACTCATATCGAGTTGGTGTTGAGACTATTGGATATAGTCTTGGCTTGGTTCAGAGAGCGTCGCGAGTGAGTTTTGTATTGCGTTCATTGAGTGTTGTTGTATTGATTTTAGGTTCCTGCGGAAAGTGCTGAAACAAGAATATGAAAAGATTAAGATAAGATAGGTAGATTACCTAAGACAGGGTAAGTATTAAGCAGACTCATGTAGAATTTGAGCTGAGATTATTAGGTAGGGTCTTGATCATTAATATAGGATGAGCGTATTAAAGGGCCAGAACTGCCAGTGGATAGAGCGATACACCGCGCCTTACCAGGTATATTCATAATCAACAAGAAAGTGTGACTTTATGTACGGGCAGAACATCGAGTTGCGCCAACCTGTTGCATCCACGATACTAGAGACGATTGTGGAAGTATCAGATGCAGTATTAGGTATTGTTATCTAGAAGATAGTTATGCATTGTTGAGACGAGCTTCCCTCGAGCAGCAAAGAGGAGATGGACCCCACGAGGTTAGTATGTATGTTGAAGAAAATTATGACTGGACTTTGAAAAAATTGGTAGACTAATGAATTAGTGGTCGAATAGCCATGAGTACAGCAAGCGGGATTATTCAGAGGTATAGTTATAAATGGATCCCCTTCTTTGTATTGCTGGTGTATAAGGCTATGCACGACACGGATAGATATATAATATAGGATATCATCAGGGCTAAGAGATGACAATATGTTAGAGTCTTCATGGTGAAATTCTTTTTGTGATTTCTATAACCTTTTTGTTCATAAAATTGGACGTCTTCTTCATGTTTCTTTAGTATATATTTTTACTTGTACTAGAGCAAGTATACATTTAAATTCTCAACAATATTTAATGACCGTTTCTTTGGTTAAACCTCTCTATTTCTTTATTTTTCTTGTTTTGATACTTTGTTATTCATCTGTGAGAACAGCAAGTAACTCATGTAGTAATGACAACTGGATGACCAAAAATTTTGGAAAAAAAATGAGAAATTGTCAAATTGCTAGATTAGTTGCTTGGATTCTGCAACCCAAAAGGGTTAATTGTTTTCAACCCCGTATTATTAGTTCGGAGGGACAAGTGGACCCGCTATCACCCTGAATTTTGAAACCTCTCCGATGATAGACTATAAATCATGTTCAGCAGTGTAGACATCAGAGGCCACCTACAGTAGTATTGAAATATGTCCAGTTAGTAAGACTATCTAGGTGTAAAGGATTTGTCGATCCGATAGAAGACAGAGCGTGACTAAAGGAAATCGAGAAGGTCTCCAGAAATGGAAAAAGGGTACCAATATTACCGAACAAGCCGATAAGTTGTGTGATCAATAGTCATTTTACGCGAGAAAGATGAAATAAGAAGTTCTAATTGTTATTCCAATTAGAAGGACATAATGTTTGGATCGTTAAATTGTTGAACGCATATAAACGACCCTAGAGGTGTGGCATTGGACGATAAGAAATTTTAATAGTTAACGCAGGCATGGATGCATTTTCCAGAGGACTTTGCAAGATTAGCACCTGACATGTATTAGAATTGTCCGCGAATTGCCGAGAAGATTACATTGTTACTTATTTTTGGATAAGCATGAAGCTACTTCATATGTAATTCTATAAGGTAATAAAGGAAGAAAATTCATTATATTTCTTTCAAAAAAAAAAGAATATTTGTATTTCAAAATATTGTCATTTGATTGAGATAAACAGTGCATATGGTGTAACTTTTGTCTTTGTGACAAAGGTTTGGTGAGACGCCACCTAATCATAGGCTGTAAGCCATATAGTACTAAAGACTGGCCATCTTAAGTGCTAATATGGTTATTCTCAGTCATATCCAAATCATTTTCATCCCTCTTCTCTCAAGAATGATTTATTAAATTATAAACCACTTTAAATGTTTTATTAAAATGTTACTTATTTTATAAAGTACTCGAATCATAATCATGTTCAAAATTTTGTTCTTAAGGAGAAATTTTCCCTTGTATTTCAAAAGAAATGGACTAGTCCCTTATTACAGATAGAATTCTGTGTAGAATGTGGGCATGTTTGCAAGTTGATAAATGTTGGATATTCATTAGCAAGAGGTGGTTCAGCGTGCATATGAAGTATTGGTTACAGAAGTATCTTATCAGAATCGGGTAATCGCTGGACGGGTTTATTCTCGTTGTGGTAATTTAGTAGAGCACTATTTTGTGCTAGCTTGATACCTTTTAAATTAGGAAAGTTGGACGTGAAATGGACTGGTTGGTGAACCATATTATGCAAATCGACATTAAGAATAAGAAAGAAAATTTTCATTCTGCAAGTAAGGCAAATATGTATCTCGACACTGGAAGTAGACGAAGTTCCTGAGAAAAATACAAGCAAGAGATGAATACGTCAAGGAGGTGAAGCATACTTAAATCGTGTGGCGGATATTAATCTGAAAAGTTTCGAGGATCGAGAAAATTCTAGTTGTGAATGAATTTCCAAATGTGTTCCCTGATGAGCTTCCTGATTTTTTTTCTAGCTCAAGAGAGTGAGTTATTGATTTGCCTTCAGGAACCAATCCGGTAACGAAGTCTCCATAATAAATAGTATGAGTAGAGATGAAAGAGCCAGCGATTGATTCATGAGATTATTAGAAAAGGCATTTTAAGGCCAAATATATTTCCATGGGTTGCGCTAAAGAAAGAAGAATTGGGGCATTAGACCGTGTATTACTTTCGAGGACTGAATAAGTCGACAATTAAGAATCCGTATTTATTTCCAAGAACTAGCAGTTTATATGATTAATGGCAAGGCGCTATGATTTTCTAAGGATGACTTATGTGTGAAGTATAAGCAATTGAAGATCAATTCAGAAGATATTTCTAAAATCACTTCCTGAATCAGATATGTACCTTGTGAGTTTTATTAATGGAGTTGGATTGACTAATGCACCAACAGTTTATTGACTTGATGAGCTGAGTTTCCAAGATATATTAGGATAAGTTCGTAATTGTATTCATTAATAGTATTCTGAAATCTTTCAAAGATTAGGAGAAAATGCATGGTCAAATTGATTAAATGATTGTGACCGACTCTAGTATGATTGAAGATGTATGTTGTGATTAAAGTCAATTCGCAGTAAGTGTAGTTGCCAGTATCATGCGATATGATAATTATGGTTGGTAGTAGTTGAATAAAATACTTGGTTGTGACTTGTTGGTATCGGCTTGAGTCCGACTGGAAGTCAATAATACAAAGGAGGTGCTGTCCAAATTTTTCTAAAAATATTAAACTTTTCGAATATTAGAAGTGCACTTCCTTGTGTTATTAACATTTCGGTTTGACACCCAAATGGTTGTGATTTTGTTCTTGAAAAAGTTTATCTATGTCTAAACTGACTTGGTATAATTGGTTTTGATTCTATTCAGTTAGTCATTACTTGATTTGATTGATCAATTAAAGGGAGTTAACTGATTAATCTTATCAACTGATGCTTAATTAAATAGTAATCAACTCCAATTAGATTGAGTCACTTTTGAATAATTTTTCGTAAATCAAAAATTGAGGTAACCATGAATTAGGACGGATCAAGGACGTCGACAGAAGTCGGAAGTTTACTGAGATTATAGAGATATTGCCACAGGTTCATGTAAGATTTTGTCCAGGTAGCTAAGTTCTTTGCAATGGACATGAAAGAATGAAAGGTTTGCTGCAACGACACGTACAGAAAAAAAAAAGAAAAAAAAAGATGAGAGAACTGAAGAAGAAAGATTGGTAACTGCGCCAGTGTTTACGTCCCCAGACGGTCAAGGAATTTTATCATTTATAGTAATGTTTTCCATTAAGGACTTGAATATGTATCGATGTAGAACAACAATGTAATGATGAATGCTTCAAGACAGCAAAAGATTCACAAACGAAAGTATCTGGTGCAAGATCAATGTTAACAAGGATAAAGTGGGTATTGAAATTTTGGAGGTACTACTTGTTGGGAGGAGTATGAATTTATATAGACCCCATAGTTTAAGGTAAATCTTCATTCAGAAGAAGCTAAGTGTGAGATAAGGATGATGGTGAGGCTTGATCAAAGAGTACAATGGCACGATTAACCATTATTTGGGCAACGCTAATGGGGTACTCAAGGTTTTAGTGGAAAGACAGGGTTTATTTTGGTAACCTACCCGCAAAGGCAGTGACAGAGTTCAAAAGGTTAAGAATTGAAAAAAGGTTATTCATGGAAAGGATTATGTATTAATGTTCTAAACATTGCTATTGAATAAAATTCACGGATATCATGAAATAGTAACTAGTCATTGAAGGAAAAGCCTAACTGAAGAAGAATATAAGGGTTTAAAGAATGATAAGGAGATTCCAAGATTTTCTTTCAAGATATCAGCATATACGTAGTGGAACTAAAAGAGAAAATTTGACGAGACGCTCACAACTTCAGATATTCAATTCAACTTGGGAGTACAACGAAGTACTGAGGTGTAAAAGAAAACTTTTTGTGATCAAATATGAAAAGATAAATTACAAAAGGAAATGAATACATACCAGACGCAGTAGAAGGTCAAGACAAGGCAACAGAAGCCAAGTAAATTATTGCAACCGTTAAATAAGCTAGAATGCAAGTGAGAACACCTTACGATGAATTTTGTAATATGACTTCTAAGGACCAGAATGAATTATGGTACAATTTGGGTTATTATCGATAGGTTGACTAAATAAGCGCACTTTCTTCCAATCAACGAAAAGTTTTCGCTGGACAAGTTAATTTGTCTATATCTGAAAGAAATCGCAACACGTCATGGAGTTCCTGTATCTATTGTATCAGATCAAGATCCTCGTTTTAACTCAAGATTTTGGAGGCAATTTCAAGGATGCTTTGGAACAAAGTTAAATATGAGTACCGCTTATCATCCGCAGACTGACGAACAAAGTGAAAGAATGATTCAGACCATTGAAGATATGCTAAGAGTATGTGCTATAGATTTCAAGGGCAATTGGGACGAGCATTTGCCATTGGTGGAATTCTCCTACAACAACAATTATCATGCAAGCATAGGAATGCCACCCTACAAAGCTTTGTATGGAAGGAAATGCAGATCTCCTGTATGTTGGGAAGAAGTTCGTGAAAAGAAAATTATAGGTCCGAAATTGATTCAGCAGACAAAAGAGAAGGTTGAACTCATTCGGAAATGATTAGTAGCTGCTCAAGATCGTCAATGCAAATACGCGGCTCAAGCAAGAAATGATATGTATTTCGAAGTGGGAAAGCCAGTGTTGCTAAAAGTATCACCATGGAAAGGTTTGACTAGATTTGGTAAAAAGGGAAAGCTTAGTCAAAGATATGTTGGTCCATTTGAGATTCTGAAGCTTGTTGGGAAAGTTGCCTACGAATTGGCCTTACCTCCTCACATGGAGCATATTCATAATATATTCCACGTATCGATGCTCAAACGTTAAAATCCAGATTCTAAGCATGTGATACAGTATGAGACGATAGAGTTTCAGCCAAATGTATCTTATGTTGAGCAACCAATAGGGATTCTAGATCGTAAAAAGAAAGTGTTGAGAAATAAGTCAGTGTCATTGGTTAGAGTTTTGTGGAGAAATCCTAGGGTTGAAGAATCAACATGGGAGTTAGAGAGTGAGATACTTGAAAAGTATCCTCACTTGTTTTCTTCACGTGATTCTGAGGACTGAATCCTTTTAAGGGGGATGGATGTAATATCCGGGAATTTCATGACTATTTTTGTGTTTTATTAAATAAAATATTATGTGTTTAAAATGTAATTGTGCATTTTTGGTCTTACCAGTAACGTATTATGTGCTTGTTAATATCAGATATGGTCCAGGATATTTTTCGTATATTTTCTGTGATTTTATTTTTGTTAAATACACTTCTTTTTTGGTTTTAAGGTTGTTTCGAGTCCAATTGTACAGCCCATCCATACCGTTTTACATTCTTAGCTTCCTTCTATTAGTTTGAGCTTTTTATATTAAAATCCAGGCTTTTCTAGCAATTTAGGAAGTGTTCTCGTTTTTCAAAAATTATCGGACCGGGACCCCACGGGTGGCCTCAGGCCTGCAAAAATCATATTTTAATTTTTATAAAATTATCGGTCTATCAAATATTTTATATATTGTATTTATTTAAAAATATTATTTCGAAAATCTAATCCCCAAAAATTATAATTTTTGGCTAATTAATTTGTTTTAGGGGATCTAATTAAGCTTTAATTGTAATTAGGGGGTATTTTTTATGAAAATATAAATAGAAATTTTATTAATAATTTTTTTAAAAAAATCAGATAAATATAAGAATTTTCTGGAAAATCAGTTGGGGTGTTCTTGGCGATCGGGAGATTCAAAGCCATTTAATCGCGTTTTTGTTATCCAAATCGATCGTATAGGTAATCAAATTGAAGCTAATGATCTCTACTTTCTTGTTATATCATTAGTTTTTATGTCGGAGTTTCAGTTTTAAGATTCGATGTCTCTCTGTTAATTCAATTTTGGGGCTTTTTGATTCTTGAATATTTCAATGATTTGAATGTGGTATATAGCTTTCTGTAGTGGTATAGAGTTAATTTGCATACAAAATTTATGTGTTTGATTATTGGTTTGTCGGGTCAAACTTGAGGATTCTGTAATCGGTGGTTTTCGATTTTCCGATCAAAGGATTGATTGGATGCTTTTGTGTTAGATTGTATTTGATTATGGACGTCTTAAGCTTTATTTTCGTATGTAGAACTCTGAGTTTGTTTGTCGTTATAGCAAAATTGAAGTTTTGCCGGATATATATACCGGAGTTCTAATAGTTTGACCGAACTGCTGCTTATGGACGTGCTATGATGTTATGGATTGGTTATACAAACTGCCAGTAGCATGTTAACCAATATTGGATTGGTTATACAAACTGCCAGTAGCATGTTGTGGAGTTCTAAAGTGATGCTTATTTGTTGGTTTAGCTGATAACTAATTGTTCGAGTTATTCCGTCATCAGTCAATAGGATCACTCTGGACCCTGTGAAAGGGCAAGTGGTTGATAATGAGATCGATTGAACCGACTCCTCTTCTTGATATTGGAAGGGCAAAAGTGGCCGTGACGCCGGCCCAGCGATTACTATTTTTGGCCAATGTGTGCCAGGGTACCCATAAAGATTTGTGGACTGGTGACAGGTAGAAATACTTGGAGCTTACAAGCGTTGCTTCGCGACTGATCATCACTGCAACGTAGCGTCTGACTTGCTTTTCAATCCAGTTTATTGTTGCTAATCACGAATAAAGGCAAACAACGGTTAAAGATTCATATGCTTTTACAGTTTTTCATACATTGCTATCCTGAGATTGTTTATACCTGTTTATCAGTTCATATAGCTTGCTGAGCGATTTTGGGTCACCCTTGTTTATCATGTTTAATCTTTCAGTCAAACCAGAGCATGGCCATAATTCGTCATACAGCTAGAAAGGCTGTGTATCGAGGACCCCTTAGGAGGGTTAGATTTCAGTTACCTGAGCAGGTAGGCAGCTTTTGGGGAGTGAAGTCTGCGTAGATAGTTCTCTAGTAATAAAACTGGAAATAGTTGTAAAACATAACTTGCTTTTGGTTATTGGCATAACTTCTTTTTAAAGTTATTCTAATAACACCAAGTGGTTTGTAATAACTTTATATTTTGTTGGAGCCTATTTCATATCAAACCTATGATCGATCCAGTGGTAAGTTAAGGGGGTCGTGGTTATTTATATATTTTGATTATCCAGGTTGTTTTATATTTTGTGTTGGTTCGTGACTCCCAAATCTAGACCCCGGATTTGGAGGGCGTCACATGTTACATTGTAATCAAAATATTGTTGAATATATATTATATAGTTCTCAACTATTCCTTTACACTTTACCAATACAAAACTAGGGCATAGAAATATGAAACATTATTAAGTTAATATAGTTTTATTAATCATACCAATGTAAAATTTATTATATATATTTGAGTTCAATACAAGTATAAACATTGTATGTTGTTCATCTCAAATTATAATTTGTAGAACATTTGTTTTGAGAAAGAACCAGTTTTTCGTAAAAATGTTACAAATTATTTTTTAATAAATTACAATTTATAATGAATATATTTTCGTTATAAATGTATATCCAACGAAATTTGAAATAATATTTAATAAATAATGTTGAACCCACGTGACAGTCCCAAATCCGGGGTAAGATTGATTGTCACTAAATAACTTTAAACAATATAAACGTGTATATTAACATAAATATATACGAATGACTCGTCAACTCTTGAGTTGATCGAATACAAGTTGCTATGAAACAAGAATCTAAAACCTCCAAAATTAATACACAACTAACTTTAATTTTTAGTATATTCTTAAAAACTATCTAATCTTAATTATTCGGAGATATCCTAAAACCTCCAAAATTAATACACAACTAACTTTAATTTTTAATACATTCTTAAAAAATATCTAATCTTAATTATTCAGAGATATCCAACTACCTGTACCTGAGATCTCTCCATAGTGCTGCTCACTGCGGTGTATCTACAACTATCCTTAGATGTGACCGAAAGAAGAAGAAAATAACAAAGCAAGAGTGAGCGAAAAATGCTCAGCAATTACTATGTACTTGGTAACCAAGGTATCAATAAATCGGATTTATCATTTTAAAAAAACTGATTAATAACCATTCGGAACAATTTTCACAAACCGAATATTAGAATAACCTCTTTTGGCTCTCCATCATAATTTGGATTTATGCAAAAAGAATTATTTAAGATCATCCCATCAACCAAGTAATTTTTTTCTTTAAACTTTAGAATTTTAAGAAAAAAGAATGTTATAATTGGGAATCAACAATACATTAAACTAGACACTAGAACCACACATATACTATACTCGCTGATCAATCGGGACACTGTACGAACTTATGCCACACCTGCATATGTCCACAATCATAAAGGATATCCAGGAACATATTAGCCTAGCTATATTAGTGTTGCACCAGCACATATGGCTCCTTATGCATTAACGACGTTGGACCAGCACTTATGGCCCTTATGTGTTAATGACAATGGACCTTACGTGTCCCTCCAGTCCATAACAAAACATTGGAAATAATCGACATATTTGAATACTGAACCAACGTCATAATCCTTTCATTTTATTATAGAGCAGGGTTTTTACGTAAATTAGGACATTACATGGTTTAGTTCAAAACTAACATAGAACAATAGGTATTTGCTTAAGATATCAATATGTCGCAATAGTGGAAGAATAATGATAACAAATACTGGTATAGTAATGATAAAATAAGAGTTTTCTTGAAAAGGGTGAATCAAGGGAACAATGCTTGCATAACCAGATTTTTATATTTTGATTTTTAAGACATTTAACTATTATGGACGCAAAATACGGGAAGTAATAGTTATTTGGAATACTAGAGATTCTAAATATGAAACTCTCATCTTAGAACACTTACCCGAATCACTTCGGCCCTATGATTCTATAATTCAAAATTACAATTTTAATCAACCAACAAATACTCCATCGACGTACGTATACGTCTCAATATCTATAGTCTACCCATTCATTAACCGTTTATACGGAGTTATTACGGGAATCAAATAAGTATATAACCCACATTTGTTGAGCACATAAATGTACAATGCACGTAAACACATAAGGGTATGTAACACGTAACTCACTTCATCAAAATATTTGGTTCGCGGTATGCTTAAAACTAAAATCAGGTCAAAATATGACTTTTTTGGAAAAGTTTAATCTGTTAAACGGTCTGTAAAATATTTACCCCTCATTTATAAAAGAAATTTGAATTTAAAACTATCTTTTAAAAACTCGGGGTATTTTTCTCATTCCTACGTAACTCGTTTCATTCAATTCAGGTTAATATAACTTTTTTAAAGAATTATTTGACCTAAAATTATTCATAAATATTTCAATTCCTATTTTTAAAAGAAATTAAAATTTAAAAAAGTTTAATACCAAATTTTGTATAGTTTCTGAATATTTTTAGAATTTAAAATAATTTTTTATTGAAAGCGAAATCATTTTCTATTTTTTATAAATTTCTGTTTCACGTAAAACAAATAAACGGTTCGGTTAATATTTCATTAACAAGAAAAATTCAATTACTATTTAAAAATAGTTAAGTATTCAAATTATTTAAAATTTATTAAACGGTTACTATTTCTAATGGTAAAATATTTGATTTTTAGAATTGCGTGGTTTAAACAAATTTAATCTGATATTTGATGGGAAAATATTTGATTTTATTTAACTGTTGTTTTGTTTAATACGGAGACAAGCAACAATTTCCGCTAGAAAAATATGTAAAAAAATTATATCATATACAGCATGAATATTTTTAATATGGCTGATGAACAGTTTTACAAAATAATATATTAAATAATTTATAAAACATTGCTAATGCTTATTCATAAATTTTTGTCTAAATTATATAATTCATCCATAAAAAATTTAGTAAAAAATATTATAGCTCACCGCAAGACGCGATTTTATTGACCGACTAGTCAATCTTGTATTTGTTAATATATCGGGAGGAGTGCTAGCATCCAAATGGTTGATGAAAGTTTCCTTCGAATTTGAGACCTCTCCAAACCAAAGCTCTAATACAATGTTAAGTTACCTGTTAGAATATAACTTGAATCAGTATATGCCTTAAATCAGTATATGCTTTTACGGTATTTTCTGTCTTTATGGTATTTTCTATTTTTATGTTATGATTATCTGTTTTGGGCCTATTTCTGTAGGATATTTTGTAACCGCCTACAGTGTATTATATAAACTCTTTACGGGCATAACAAAAACATATTCTGTAATCTGTATTCTGTAATCAGTATCAGTGTGCTGTAATCTGTATGTTGTAATCTGTATCCTTATGCAGTAATCTATATGCTGCAATCTGTATCCGTATCCTACAATCTGTATCCTCAAGATCAATACAAACTGGTATCAAGAGCCATATCCAGATACAGATCTAGGTTTTGAATTTTCGGTTCGGGGTGAAAGATGTCTAAGATGTCTGGTGGTATTAACGTGAAGGTCGACAAATTTACTGGCAGAATTAGTTTCAGTCTATAACAAATCAAGATGCGTGCCTTGTTAAAGCAACAGGGGATCTGGCGCCGTTAAACAATAAATTGGTTGCTTCTGGAAACGCTGAGATGGCCAGTCTCAAAGAAAAGACACACTCAACAATTCTGCTCTACCTTGCAGATGATATTATTACTGAAATCGCGGAGGAGGATACCGGGTCTAGTGTAATATCCCGGAATTTTAGAATTTATTATAATTATTATTTGAATGTTTTATGTGATTGTTCAATTTACAGTGAATAAAATTATGAATATTTTATTCCTGTATGATGTTTTCTCGCTCTTAAATGGACCAAAATGCTAATTGTTAGTTCCGTCGATTCTTGTCGGGTTGTGAAAATATTTTTAGGTACTCTTATTATTTTCAAACAAATATATTAAAAGCCGACCATTTTGTCAAGATCGGTAAATTGAGTTCAGTTCAAAATTTTATTTGTTTAAATTATAAAAATATTTCAAAAAGGTAAAATTTTCATATTTTAGATAATTTTGGAATATTTAGAATTTTCGGACATACTTGATTATGTCTTTCAAAAATTTAAAAATGTATAGTTTTCGGTATTCTATTTGTGTCCACCTTGATATAGGGTGAGATATGAAAATATTTAAAACAATATTTTATAACTGTTTTACTATGTGTTAACTGAAATAATATGTGCTTATTCTAAATTAAAATATTTCCGGCCATAAAATACTACGTGGTAGATATTATTGTTGGTTCCGTAAGAATCAGAATTATTTTCGGATATTTGTTATGTGTGAAAATGCAATGATATAAATTATGTGCTACGTTGATCCATTTCTGATAGCCTATGATCCGTTTTACGTGTTTTGCATCGTTGTGCGTGATTTGATACTTGTTATAATTATTTTCAGGATTTATTTTTTTATTTAGAAAATCTTTTGTTTTAGTAAAGGTTATTGGACCGGAGCCCACTATGATTATAAACCCCGCAAAAAAAAATTGTGTTTTTACTTTTATAAAATAAAGGACCTTTCAAATATTTTATATTTTCCCATTTTTGGAAGATTCATAATTTTTGGGGAATTTTGGCATAATTATTTTATTTATTTAAAAAATATTTTCCATAAATTATTGTTTTGGGCTTATCAAAAATTATTAATGAGATAATTAAGCCCTAATTTAAATTAAGGGATATTTTTACTATAAATTTTAAAAGTTTTATTCCTATAAAATTTTATATAATTTTACAAGACTATTATTTTAGTATTAAAGTAAAAAAAAAACAAAACAAAAAACAAAAAAAAAGAAAAAAAAAAGAAAAAAAAGGAAAAAAAAAAGGAAAAACGACAAGGGAAAGCAGGATATAACCTCGGGCCTGCCGCCGTCACTGCAAACACTTCCTCTGTCCTCATCTGTCTATCTCATCCGTGTATATTTACATACACCGAAACTTCAAAAATTCATATCTCACAAATCATTCGTCCAAATTTTGATATCTATATATAGAAATGACCAACTCTTCGATATCTACGCATAGACATATATATTGCAAGCTTTTGAGAAGAAAAAATTCGGAGTGGAGTTTCCTTTTTCATTAATTTTTGGGGTGTAAAAAGAGAGTTTGATTATGTGGACTACTACTAAAGACGTTTTGGCGTGTATATGTCTATGGGTATTAATTTCAGATTTTTCTGGAAATATTTTTCGGGCATCAGAAAACTTCCTGGGGTGACCAGAATTTATTTTGGGGTAAGAATTTTGAGCTTCTGCTTTTGTACTTGGATATATTACACCATGCTATTCTATATATATTAATTTCGAAATTTTTAGAAGTTGTTTTGTTTCACCCAACGATTCATTATTGGCCCGGATTTTTGGTTCTAGTGGTTGTGTTCTTTGTTTCCGGTGAATTTATGTGTGTAGATATAATTTATGGTGTGTTTTAAATTTATCAGTTTTACTATAGTAGGGTTGAATTGTATTGTTTGGAACTGTTTTTGAGGGGCTGTGACCCCGGGAAAAGTCCGTTTTATAAATTCGTTATTTCAAAAAATTATTTATTAATATTATTCTTAATAAGTCGATAACAATTAGAACGTTTGTCCGTTTTAAGCCAAACGAACGCCTACGGACTCAGAAAATTATTCTGTCTTCATTAAAAAAATACTTTCGAGACCCAAATTCTTTTGTAATAAAAGGTTGAGTATTTTACAAATATTTTTGAGTCAAATATTTACTGAAAAGTCGTGTTTCGACCCGATTTCAGTTTTAAACACACAGAGCCAAATATTTTGTCGAATTGAGTTGTGTGTTATATGAATTATGTGATTACGTGTATTGTATGTTAATGTGCGTAACTGGTTAGAGTTTTGTGTTTGTTTGATTCTAGTAATTGCTCTATATAGAAGGTTATTGTATGGTAGACGATAAGATTGTAGTCGAGCAGTCTGTCGAGTAATTATCGTTTAGACGATTAAAGTGAATTTTTTGATTATAGAATGCGAGTCATTCAAAATGTTCAGAGCCAGACAGATTGGATAAAGAGAAATGGACTGAGATTGCATGTCAGGCTGTTAGCGCCCGTAGGAACCGCAAATTAAAAGGTTATTGGAACGAAGTCGGTGATGTCACGAGACGTTAGAATGAGATGTTTGCGTTAGTTGCGAGTGTGCATAATTGCTAAGGACCAAAGGTAAGTATTTTTCCCACTATTCTACTTTCAGAATAGTTAAATATTTTACATATCAAAATGTATCATTCTGATTATGCAAGTACCCCTGACCATATTCTTTATGGTTCAGAATTAATATGAATAATGTTTAGAACAGGAAATGCATGTTTTATCAAAATGTTTTAAGTTACTTATCCCCTGCTGCCATGAAACATGTTTTATATCTAAAATTTACGTTTCAGGGGAAAAGTAACTTGCGAATGCCTATCCCTAAACGATGATTGATGTTGAAAAACGTTTAGTAATTTTAATATTGCTAAACTGGTGATAGTGGTTATGTTGAAAATAATATTGATTCACATATAACGTGTAATGGTTTTGAAAATGGGATAGGTATAAATAACTTTGAGAACTGGATAAAAATAATTTAGATATTCTATTGGAGCTACGTAAGAGGTCCGTTATTCGGTAACGGCCCAGCATGGAGGCGTAAGAGGTTAAGTTGGTTGTGCACACTGTTTAACCACTTAGTCCAGCGTATTAAAGGCCTAGCTAGTCTTTAAGTTGCGGAACACCTATTCTGGATGGCCACCTAGAGCCGTCTGGTGTTGATAGACTGATCAGCTATCTTCACCTGTGAGCGTCCAATGTATCTGATTAATGGTTTTGGGTCCCTGTTAGAAACAGGTGGTTTACGGATGAAATTAGCATGCTAATAATTTACTTTTGCTACTCCAAATTATACATTATGGTTGTTTTCAGAAAGCATGCTAGAATATGTTGGTTTCTAGTTCTTGGTTTTACCATAAATGATTTTAGTATTCCTGTTCATTTAAATTGTTATTGAAGCCCTGTTGCTCAATAATTAAAGGTTCTAATTAAAAGTTTTGTAAATTATCAAAGTCGTTTCGATATTGTTGAAATAATACAATATCAAATTTTTGTTGGGGTTCAGAAACTTATGGTTTTAAATGTTCTGCTTGATAGCAGATATCGGTTTTATTGGAAAATCTATATGTTAGATAATTTGATGATCAGTGTTTAGCACTTAGGCAAATTAGAGTTTATCATCAGTGTTTGTCAGATTGATATCAGTATTTGATATCAGTGTTTATTATCAGTGTTTACTGTCAGACTCTATTGAAGCAGCAAATCATTCAGTGATTGATTTGATTGAAGATCTTGAAGATTGCAAGGATATGTCGGTTTCTCAACGTATGGAAAGGAGCAATCAATTATTAGATATGATCCTTGTCTAGTCATACTTATGTAATCATATCAGTAGTAATTGATTATGTAACTGTGTAGTATATAAACACAGATAGGTTTACACTATATGTGTTGTCGTCTGTTAAGGTTTAATCATTCGTGTAACCTAGCAGCTCTCAAGAATACTTGAACATTTTTTGAGAGAGTACTTTATATTACTGTAACAGTTTTTATTCATCTATATGAAAACTGTTCATCATTTTACATGTTTGTTTTCGATTTGATTGTTCTATACTGTATTCATCCCCCCCCCCTCTACAGTATATTTGAGACCTAACAATTGGTATTAGAGCCAATCTGTTAATATATATACAATTAAGATCCTAAAGAAACAATCATGTCTGAATAGAACTTAAATAACCAATCCTCTGGGAACAATGCTAGTGAATATCCCACTTGGAAAGGGAAGATGGCTATGTTTCTGGAAGCCACAGATCCTGAATACCTTGACAGGATCTATAATGGACCACATGAACCAACTAAGCTCTCTGTTGTTGTTGGAGATGCACCACAGAAGGTTGTTCCTAAGGAAAAGAAAGATTATACTCCTGACGATATGAAACACTAAAAAAGATCAATGACAGATTTCTGAAATTGCTTAATGACCTATCTTTGGTGGACAAAGAATATGATCTTGAAGATTCAAATATGAAGTTCCTTCTTGCACTACCTGAGAAGTGGGATCTTAAAGTAACAACCATATGAGACAACTATGATCTTGATGAAATCTATGGTATGCTCAAAACTCATGTACTTGAGATGGAACAAAGGAGCAAAAGAAAATGAAGCAAATCAAGGTCTACTGCCTTGAATGTTGAAGAGAAAGTATCAAAAGATAAAGCTGTGAGGAGAAGTCATTCTAAGGGAAAGACAATGGTTGCAAAGTCTGATACTGAGTCTGTTAGATAATTTGATGATCAGTGTTTATCACTTAGGCAAATCAGAGTTTACTATCAGCGTTTGACAGATTGATGTCAGTATTTGATATCAGTGTTTGTTATCAGTATTTACTATCAGACTCTATTGAAGTAGCAAATCAATCAGTGATTGATTTGATTGAAGATCTTGAAGATTGCAAGGATGTGTCGGTTTCTCAAAGTATGGAAAGGAGCAATCATATTAGATATGATATTTATCTAGTCATTCTTATGTAATCATATCTGTAGTAATTGATTGTGTAACTGTGTACTATATAAACATAGATAGGTTTACACTATATGTGTTGTAGTCGTTAGTTAAGGATTAATCATTCTTGTAACCTAGCAGCTCTCAAGAATACTTGAACATTCTTTGAGAGAGTACTTTGTATTACTGTAACAGTTTTTATTCATCTATATAAAAACTGTTCATCATTCTACTTGTTTGTTATCGATTTGATTGTTTTATACTGTATTCATCTTCTAATACAGTATATTTGAGACCTAACAATTGGTATCAGAGCCAATCTGTTGATATACATATAGTTAAGATCCAACAAAAACAATCATGTCTGAAAAGAACTCAAATAACCAATCCTCTGGGAATAGTACTAGTAGGTATGAGGCTATTAGGGTTCCTATGCTGAAAGCTAGTGAATATCCCACTTGGAAAGTGAAGATGACTATGTTTCTGGAAGCCACAGATCCTGAATAACTTGACAAGATCTATGATGGACCACATGAACCAACTAAGCTCTCTGTTGCTGTTGGAGATGCACCACAAAAGGTTGTTCCTAAAGAAAAGAAAGACTATACTCCTGAGGATAAATCTTCAATAATGAAAGATGGAAAGGTAAGACATCTCCTTCATAGCAGTCTTGATAATGTTATGTCCAATAGGTTGATTAGATGCAAAAAAGCAAAGGAAATTTGGGATGCTTTGGAGGTCAAGTGTCAAGGAACAAAAGCTATCAAGAAGAACAGGAAAACCATACTCACACAGGAGTATAAGCACTTTGATTCAAGATCTGATGAAACACTGACAGAGATCT
>PHNY01054458.1:4257-14625 GCA_003724115.2 Anethum foeniculum
TTTATGAACTAGGATAATTATCAAGATTACATATCCAATTGATCCATAGTGTGGGCAGCATCAACTATAATATATAATTCCTTTCCGCTTACAGCTTTAGGTATGCTGAATTGGCCCACTAGGCCCAATTTGTCTATTTTGGGCTTCGAGCCATTCATTATTTATGCATTATTAATTATGTCCTTAAACGTTGTAATTNATAAATATATATATATATATATATATATATATATAATGTTCAAATGTCTACACTTGTTACATGAATGCCTAAGTGTTTTATTCTTTATATAACATGTGTGTAGGTCACTTGCATTTATTTTATAAACATGTATTAGAATTATATTTAATCATTGTATTAAATATATAATTATAAATGTTATCATCATTGTTCTTCTTGTTATACCACGTCTAATTTTCTTGTCGTGAATAACTTTGTGGATTTCATGCATATATATTTCTAATAGGTTAAACTTGTTAGTTGTATATTTACCCACTCGGATTAGTATTTGCAAAAATATTAGTTAAGTCATTTACTCTTGTTATACCATGCTAATTGTCATATCAATAGTATAACTTGTAGTAGATTTCTTGCACTTATAACTAATAGGTTGGAGTTGTTAGTTATATACTTGCTTTCTTGAATTAATATTGTTGCAATATTAGTTTATATTTTTCATTTTATTAAAGGGAGATTTTTTATATTGTATATTAACTTTTGCAGTAAGGTGAAGTGAAGTGGAGTGGTTATTATTCTAAGACCTAAGTCTTAGAAACACATAAGGGAAGAGTATCTTTGCACCATGAGGAAAACAAAAAGATCCAATACCTAGGATCGAAGACCGATAAAAGTTAGTGATACAAAGATTACAAAAATGATTAGATCCACTTTTAAGAGGTAACGCGGAGTTATCGTCTAAGATAGATCGTGTGGATTTTTGTTAATTAATTTGAGGAGGTAACGGGGTGTTACGCTCCCAGATAATTCTTGTATATTTGCTATTTTATTTTGAGGGGGTATGGGGAGTTACGGTCCGAGATATGTCTAGTAGTGGTTCTACTAGTGTTTTGAAAAAATAACTGGGAGTTACGGTTGAAGATAAATATATATCGCTAATTAGGTAAAAACTTGACGGCATATTTTGTTATTCATCCTTTTATACTTAAGCACTTTGATTACACCTTTAATTTTTTTTAAAACCCCGTTTTGACAAAGTTGCTCGATGCAAGTCATCCGAGAAGTTTATATCATTTTTATCGGATTGTTATAATCGATGTCAAGAACTGAGGGTTTTTAAGTGGCTTATGGGTTCTCCTTCAGAACTTGTCTGTTAATCTTAAAATGTTATCAATAACTCGCTCTTGTGTAATTTACTAAAGAATTTTTTTTTCTAAAGGCGGTTTAATTTTTTTGTTACATCAAAAATAAACTATTCAACTATTTAATGCCAAACTCTTCTTTTGCACTTCAAATTATGTAAAGAGAAAGGAAACGATATTTAAGAAGAGATCTTAATTGAAATAGTGATCATTTAAATCAATATTTAAAAAATAATTTTTCAAATATTTATAATTTAAATAGTATATTTTATAGAAACTATTAATTATAATAAACTAAAATCGCAAAATTTATCAAGTTAGTATTCCAATTTCATTTAAGAATTTTTATTTGAAATTTGGACTAGCACCTATTTTTATTTCCGTATATCCATTTTCGGGCACTATTCCATATCAAACGATTATAGTCAAATAATTTGTTTGCCAAATTTTTTCACGAATAAACTTTTTTTAAAAAAATAAGGACAAATTGATTAATGTTACTCTGCATATTTATCATTTTCTAGTATTAAATTTAGTTTTGAAAATTTTTCGCAAATATGTGTGGCATTATATGTTCATTTTTAAGAAATATACATATTAAGAAAAAATTAGTTGGATAATATTATCAATCAAATACTCTTATTTAATGAATTGAAAAATGAAAATAAAATATATTTTTGACAAATTGTTCTTAAATTTGCATTTAAAAAAGAGGATGGACAAATTCTTTTATAGCAGGGACGTGTATAGAGTACTTAGGCTCTGTTAGAAAAAGTGTTTGGGAAAAAACTGTTGTTTTAAAAATCAAATGAGTGTTTGCTAATATTTTTGATATTTATATATTTTGATGTAAAAAATTAAATAAAATAATGCTTTTGTGAGATTTGATATTAAAATCACTTCCTCTAAAAGCTGAAAAGCACTTTTTCCAAGCATGAGGGGACTTGCTTTCTCCAGCTTTTAGGGTAAAAGCGATTTTCGAAAAAACTGCCTTTTAAATTTTACCAAACAGTTTTTAGCTGTTTTTCAGCAAAAACTGATGTTGCTTAAGCAATGCCAAACACACCCTTAATACCATGAGCTCAAGGAACAAGGATTATAAGGTAGGACAGCATGCAGGAGATTACACTCCCCATTTCCCCAAAAATAGCAAGGAGGGGAAAAGTCAAATATGAAACAGTCGGATTACGCAATGAAACTGTAGCTGGAAGAGGGGTTAAGAAAAAAGTAGATACGTGTCCACTGCACTTATACGTGGCATCATTTCCTCGACATGCAGCCTAATTATAATTTACTTTATTTAATCACAACAAGTCTCGTTTTGCATGCAAAAACCTCCAAATCTTATACTGGCAACTTCATCCTCAGCCTAATAAGGCTAAACTTTACATACATAAGCTTGTGTAGTCTATAGATGTGTGTTATATCTATCTTTCTAGAGATAAATCTGAATACATAACCAAAAGAATTAATTTTCAGATTAAATGTTTGAAATTTACAAAACAGTAGGATCAGTGGGCAGTAAACTATAGCTATGTACAGTTGAACACACTGATAAAAATTGTTGAATAAATCACAATTGCTGAATGAGAAGTGTAATAAGCCATCAGAATTAGTTACGAGGTGGCCTGAGTTAAATGAGTAGAGTCCAACCAACAAGTTACTGCTAACAACTAAGAGTAATATTAGGAGTAGTACTAACAATAAGGGTAGTTGAGTTAGGAGTAATAAGGAGTGAGAAGTAAAGGCAGTGACAGCTGCTTGAGGACTGTCATTTTGACTTAAGTAAGGGGTAGTAGTGGAGTGAGACGAGAAGTGTCAGTAAATTGGCTCTGACCCTGCTTCAGTTTTTACTGCATTCTCTCTGCATAATTCAATATCTTTAGACTTTATTATCACCATTGTTCTAATCTTTGATTTTTTAAATTTTGTCCATAAATTCTTATTCTTGAAAAAAAATTATTGGTTTTGATTTTTAAAATTTAATTTATTGCTATAAACTATTTTGTGAATGGCAATTTTATTATAAATGAAGTTATATATTAAAATTATTAAAATACTGAAATTTATTCGATATTTTTCCCATTTATTATTATTGATAAATCTACGATTTATCAATAAATTAATAAGCATCTTAACTGATAACTTCCGACTTCGTAAACCTACAACTATGTTTTCTACCTACTATTTTCTTTTCTTATACAAGTTCTTCTCTTTAAAAATAAAAATAAAATGTTAATGTGAATATTGTTATATTTTTTTCCACAAACCTCACAGCTATAAAATTATTATTAATAGTATATCTAGAAATAAATTATTTTAAACTTTTTAGTATATCTAGAAGTTTTTTGCGCCATAACACTATATAAACAGTGATTAGATGCCCTGATTTATTAATAGCTAAGGTTAAAATCTATAAATAATCATAGTTGTTTTAAGTTGCTGTTACAATAAAACTGATAAATTTTGAAAATAATAATCTGTGTTGAGTATTCAAAAAGATGTTTAATTTTTTTTTTTCTTGTTTAAATAGATGTTTAGCTTTTAAGTGTTATAGTGGAATCTATTAAAAAAGTGTTCTATGACTGGAATAGACTTACAAGTCACCACCACATGTTTATTAGGCTACAGAAGGGTGCTCTAGGATGAGCCAAGAAATGGTCCCTAAATACTAATTCTCCGTTGCTGATTCCGTTTAACATTTGAAATATAGTAGTGTTTGACATGTATTTTAAAATTCTTATTTTATTTAGTATTTTTGCATAAATTATTTTAAAATTTTTTCTTCTAAATAAAAATTTTTATTAAAAATTTTTTAAAAACAAATTATAAAATTATAATAGATAAAAATTTTAAAATGTGTAACCAACTTCCAAAATGTTAAGAACAAATATGTGAGTAGCTCATCCCCATTACATAGTCCGACACCGCAATACAGTGTCATATATTTTTAAAGAATGAAAAGCAATAAATGGAGAACTTCATCCATCTCGTTACTTCTTAGTCGACAAATTTTACTATTCAAAACAAAATTGGTTACACGATAATGTTATATGATTCTTAAAAGACTTTGGTTCAACAGAGTACACACCCATATAGAAATTTCAGTTTTCCATTGAGATAAAATTTAAAATTTAATTATGTTTAAAAATTTAACTGAAATAATTATTAAAGTAAACTATTAATTTTTAATTTTTTTTAAAAAATAACATAGTAACCCTCAAATAAAAGATATATAATCTTTTGAGTACTAAACTTATGTAAGTGAGAATATATTTAACAACTTTTATTTTTCAAATGGGTGATATCTATGTTGAATTAATATTTGTCAAATTAAATGTAGATCTTGTTTGGATTTTGCATCCCATTAAAGTCTATAAATAATAAAATAGAAAATGCCTATATCTCTAACAAATAAATATATTAATTAATATATAATGCCATGATTCATCTCCAAACTAACTTATCCCCAACAAATAAATAAATTATTGTTTCTGAGAGAAATTACAAACACAATTGATAATGAGAAATTTCTAAGAAGTTACAAGCAGCAATGCAGATATAGATAAATATTAATCTACCCATAAATGTTATATAGCTATATCCACAAAATCTTCAAAGAGATGACATAAAGAGTTAAGTAAGAGATTAAACTTAGTTAAAAATAGATAATCAGTTACGAAGCACAACCACAAAACTGGATTTTTTATTATCTACAGTGCACTCACCTTCATCATCAAGGCAAATAACACCAAATCTTCCATAACCAAAACCCAAAAACCGTTTCATAACTTTCATTTAATCTTTCCAATCTCATTTCTCTTTCTAACATCATCGTTTGAATTCCAAATTAAGACCATCTTCATCTTTGCCTCTTCCTCCTTAATATAAACTCCCCATCATCAACCTTGTTTAGATAAACATATCCCTTTTCCTTTCAAAGCCCTAACCCCCCTACTAATAATCACCTTCCTTAATCAACAAGACCCCACTAGCACTAGCTGATGTTGTTGTTTCAGCCATGGATATAACTAATAATTCTACTACTAGTATCAAAACCCCAGAAGCTGAATCCGAAACTCCGACCCGGATCCAACCTTCTAAACCCATTCACACTAATGGGTTGCTTAAACGCCACCAGCCACTCATCCAACCATCACTACAATCACCACCACAGCCTTTACCAGTTTTTGCATACAGAGACTGTCTCAAAAACCATGCGGCTCATATAGGCGGTCATGCTTTAGATGGATGTGGGGAGTTCATGCCTAGTCCTGCTTCAAACCCTGCTGACCCCACCTCACTAAGATGCGCCGCTTGTGGCTGCCACCGTAACTTCCACCGCCGTGAAACTGAACTTCACCACCACCGAGCCGTAGCGGAGTTTCATTCCCATCACCGTCATCAACCACCGCCGCCGCCGCCGCCACCACCACCACCACCTCCACCACAAGTTGAAAGCCCAAACTCTCCATCTCCCCCACCGATCTCATCCTCTTACTACCCTACCTCTGCCCCACACATGCTCCTCGCTCTCAGCTCCGGTCCCCAGCCTGTGGCCCACAACACACCATCCCCGGTCCCACACTCAAACTCCCGGAAGAGGTTCAGGACTAAATTCACTCATCACCAGAAGGAGAAAATGCTGGAGTTCGCTGGGAGGGTTGGCTGGAAAATTCAGAAGCGAGATGAAGGCGCAATTGCAGAGTTCTGTAATGAGATAGGAATAGAGAGGGGTGTTCTCAAAGTGTGGATGCATAACAACAAAAGCACTCTCGGGAGGAATGGGAATCATGGCAACAAGAAGAGCAACAACGGGAATGGGCAGGGAAATAGCAGCAGTGGAAGTGAAGACAAGAAGAATCGGGAGGAGAATGCTGGTGCTGATGCTGCTAATGGGAATGGATCTTCAACTTCGTCTTAATTAATAAATAATTAGAGTAATTATAATAATAATGGTAATGAGTATGTGTTGTTATTAGGACCAAAGTAGTATATGTCTAAGAGTCAGTAATACAGTGTTGTTTGTTCATTTCAGTCCAGTTGCTGCTGCGGCAGCGGTCGGCTGGGCTTAGTGTCTTTTAAGTAATTGGTGTCTCAGACTCACAGTTCTCGAGTCCTTTTAATTTTACTGCAAAATCTACAGTGTAGTTTAAGTAATACAACTACCAGTTCTCGAGTCTTGTTAATTTTACCAGTACTTTGTTTTGTTTCTCAATCCTCGGTTTCCAAATATTAAACAAATCTTCATATTATGTTCAATGGTAAGCAGCAGAAATTCAATTCCATTCTACATATCCACTGGATGGCACTGACGAATACGACTCAAAAAATTTGAACATAATTCATATAATTACATTAAGTAAAATATAACAGATCATGAACTGGTCCATATGCACAAGGTATAAATATTGATAAAAAGAAAAACCAAAAATCATAAGAACGACAATTAATAAATCATAAAAGGATTAATAATACATACATTTGGGCTAAAGAAATAAGTGGTGCGTATTTAATTCCTGTCTGAAACTAAGAAGCAAAAAGTGGGCTACTATAATAAATTGGGAGGTTAGTAGTACAGACCAATCCTAACATATGTTTATGAACAGTAGTATATCTTAGTTCTTGAATTAATTAGTCGATGATTAATTCTTAAATTAAGCATTCATTTATCTTCATCTATTATACGGCCAATAGTGGTTTCACTTTATGTCACTGTTTTAACAAGTGGACGTATCAATTATTAGACCACTATTACAATTATTATGCACACCTTAATCTTCAACTTTATCCCTAAAATAATATTCTTATCCTTAATATAAAACAAAATGTCATTTTTCCTTCTTGTTTTGCAACTTTAAAATTTCTTAACTTGGCTTTTAAAATAGGTCAGGGGGTTGCAATACGACGTTAGGAATAAATTAAAAGAATGTGGGTCGGGATTAGATATTTAGATTAGATTAGAGTTGATTTTCTTTCCTTAAAAGGGAACTAAGTCGGAGGTGTATATGGATGTTGTAACTTAAAAGTGTTGATCTTCAAATAATTAAATTAGTCAGTGTCTTGTCTATCAAATTTTGTATAGGTTGTTTGGGTTTGGTAGTCAGTGTTAAGCGTATAGAGATAATTAGTTATTAAAATTCATGATAGGTACGAATATTTTTTAATATTGTATAATTCTTTATTTTAATTTTAGTTGAAAATTTTAATATTATAATTTAATTTTATTTAAATTGATAGTGTCTTTTAGTTCAAAAGGATATTCAATTGGTTATTAATAATTATAATATTATTATTTATTTTATTAAAATAGAATTACTCTGTTAT
Organism: Anethum foeniculum; assembly: GCA_003724115.2. Classification (NCBI taxonomy): domain Eukaryota; kingdom Viridiplantae; phylum Streptophyta; class Magnoliopsida; order Apiales; family Apiaceae; genus Anethum; species Anethum foeniculum. The sequence goes on from PHNY01054458.1 coordinate 11,902, forward strand.
GTTGAGAAAAGAACGGGGTTCGTAAGAAAGAATAAAAAAAATAATGTGTTTTAGTTGAAAAAAGGTAATTCATTAGTTACTAATTATTATTATTATTATTATTATTATTATTATTATTATTATTATTATTATTATTATTATTATTATTATTATTATTATTATTATTATTATTATTTATTAAATAGACTTGCCTTTGATATTTTTGAAAAAGAGAGATATTTTAGTTGCCCATGATATGAAAAAAGGTAATTAATTAATTATTATTAATTAAATTATTATTGTTCTACTTTATTAAATAGACTTGTCTATTTTTGAAAAAAAAGAAGATACTTTAGTTGTTGATATTTTTGTAAAATAGATATATTTAGAAAAAATAGAAAAGAGTGTTTTAGTTAAAAAAACGTAACTAGAGTTTTAGTTGATCATCTTGGTTATCAGCAGTTGTGTTCATAACTTGGACTGTATGAATAAGTAGATTTCTTTGACATTCCTCTCTGTTTGATAGAGATTTGCTTCTTGAGGAATTCACATTTTGTGTAAATATTCTATGTCCCTTGCCAGAATCTACAAAGTATAACAGCTTCTCCTTGTATTTTCCCATCAAAGTGATCAAGAACAACAAAAACAGAGATCACCTTTTCAAGATGGAACCTAGTTGAGAGCTGTAGGATCTTTGATACTCAGTGCTATACTTTTTACCTTTTACACCCATAATATCCCTTGTACCAGGTTGCCTAACAAGCACCTTTGTACACCTTCTTCTATAACTCATCTTTCCTTGCAGCAGGTGCTGATTTAATCTTCCACGGTAACTTTCTCTTTTCAACAACATAAAGCTTTGTAAGACCAACTTTTTCATATTTAGCATTTGAGTCTCCTCCATCAGGATTTATATCAGAGTTTATGTCATCAGGATTTGGCATATGATGAGATAGTACCGGTGTTTCAAAGTTTACTGTAACATCAACACTACTAGAAAAACAACATTAGACATCACACATGAGACATCGGTTAGAAAAACCACTAGTTTTAAAAGCCTTTTTTATATCACCAAATTAAAAAGTGGTTAGAAAAACCACTAGTTTTAAAAGCCTTTTTTATATCACCAAATTAAAAAGTGATGTCCTTTTAATATGGATACATCAGTCAAGTGGTAAAGCCAGGTCTAAGCCCCTTTTAAAAAAAAATGTAACCCACTACCCCTCTATTTTCTCCCCGCCCTTAGCCAAAAATATCAATTTTAGCTCCCCCTTCAGCATATTCCCCCCTCCCCCAAACATATTTTCGTATTTCCCCCCTTCCATGGTACCACCTATAGCGCGCACACCCTCTCCCCAAATTCAAATTAACAAAAGGTAAAAAATATTAAATCAAAACAAGAAAACAAAAACCCATAACACAAACTTTGTTCTTCCCCCTTTGCTGCTCAAACATAACACTAGACCCCTTTTCAATTTCAATTAATCCTTTAATTAACCCCTTTGTGATTACACCTTTCAATTTCAATTAACTCATTTCTTTCTTTCTTTGTTTAATTATTTGGTTCATTTTATTTTCTTGAACAGATTCAGAAACTAAAAGTGGTGTTTGTTCCAGATTATAGCTTGGAACTTGGATTTTGAGCTTAAATATTTGGAGTTTGGATCTTAATTGATTTGGTTTCAGTTTGATTTTGGGGTTCGATATTTATTTGTAGCTTAATTAGGTATTTGTTTGGGTTCGATTAGAGTTTGTTTGGTTTCATTTTCATTTGTTTATTTTAACAGATATAGGAATTAGAGTTTCAGCAAGATTGGAGTTTGGTGATATCGAAATCTGTTCTGAGTGTTCGAGTTTAGGGTTCGAGTTTGGGGTTCGATGCTGGTTCGAGTTTGGCGTTCGAGGGTGGAGGTCGGTTGCTAGCTTAGGTATTTGGTTTCAACTCTTTCTTCAAGTTTTATTTCATTGGCTGCATATATCACTTTGTGTATTTCTATACTTGCATATGTAAAAATTATTTGTTTATAGTCCCCCTAGAACTTTCCATGCATTTTTATGTTTATAGTCCGCAAATAATATGCATTTTTTTAAAATGTTTTTGAATGTTTTTAGGTTTAATTCACCTAAACATTATGATTGATTATGCTTAAAATATAGCATATTCAAAAATTTGTTATGATTAATTATGCTCTAAATTTGCATGATTGTGCATTATGATAGTTCCTCTGAAACACCATATCAGCTTTAAATAAAAACTGTACCCCCAACCAACTCATTTCTATGCCTAGTACACATATACTGCATATTATGTGTTTATAACATGTCTACCTAAAGAAGCACTATACCATTGATTGGCTATCGCAACCAGATTTTTAAAATTTCATCAAAAAACGTTGCTATTGAGAGATGAGTTCATATAGATTGCAATGGTTTCTAAAAGCATTGCAATAGGGGTGAAAAAATTTGGAGGGAGTATAAAATTACAATCTATTGCAACGTATTTGCTAACCGTTGCAGTAGATTAGAAATTTGGGCCCAAAATTTAGGCGGGCTCAATGAAAAATTTAAGCGGGCTTACTAAAAAATGTTTTCCCAGCTAAAAAAAAGAAAGAAATAAAACAGTTAAGTTCACAAATATTCAGACAAACACTCGATTATTTGCAAACACTCGGACAAATCAAGAAACACTCGGAGAAGAACACTGGGAGGAGGAAAAGATTAAAGCTCGGAGAAGAACACTCGGAG
>PHNY01054463.1:1543-12706 GCA_003724115.2 Anethum foeniculum
TGGTTGGAATACCATTGAGGTGTTATTGTTTAATTGTGTGCTTGAGTATTGTTTGGCTTAAGTATTGTGTGAGTGAATCACCGTTTTTGTGAGATTGATTGTATTATTGATAATTGTTTTGATTAATAATACAAGTTTGGGACGTGGGTTTGCCGCATCAAATATGTTTTGTGTGTGTACTCCGCATTGGTAGATTGGATCTCGTGTGTGTGTGTGTTTTCCTCCTAACACTTTCTATGATCGGCGTGTGTCAAGATGAGGTTGACATGTGCCTGGAATATCTTTACATGTGGGGACCTTGAGCTCGGTGTAGGTGTCTCATAATTAAAGCATATTCCTCGTACTCACAAACAATGATTGGGGGGAATATTCTGGAATGACAAGTCATTTTAGGGTCCATTGATATATGGAGTTAGAGGGTACCTTTTGAATATGCGCCTCACAGTTTATTGGGCTTATGAGATTGGATTTGTGCTAGGCTGTAGCGTACGTTATCATTTGCCTTCCATTCCATTATGCTGGTTTCCCGGATAGGGGAGTAGTGAGTATTGGTCTAGATGTAGACCGAATTGGGTTCCTTGATTTACTTAGAAGAAAATTTTCAATTTTTTGATTTGGTGGCCCCAAAGTATTGGACTCCGGATTTGACTTGGTTAGTCTTTTAATTTGATTTCTTCTTAAGTCCAAGGCGGGTTCCTTGATTCACTTAGAAGAAAATTTTCGATTTATTTTAATTTGGTTCCCCAAAGTCCAGAGTGTAATCCAGATTAGGTTCCGGATTTGACTTTGTTAGTCTTTTGATTTGGTTTCTTCTCAAGTCCACAGTGGGTTCCTTGATTCACTTGAAAGAAAATTTTCGATTCTTCTTTGATTTGGTGCCCTCGAAGTTCGGGGTGCAATCCAGATTGGACTCCGGATTTAGACTTGGTTAGTCTTTTGATTTGGTTTTTTCTCAAGTCCAAGGTGGGTTCTTTGATACACTTAGAAGAAAATTTTCAATTTTTCTTTGATTTGGTGCCCCCGAAGTCCAGGGTGCAATCTAGATTGGACTCGGACTTTAAAATTTGTTGGTCTTTTGGTTTGGTTTCTTCTCAAGTCCATGGTGGATTCCTTGATTCACTTAGAAGAAAATTTTCAATTTTTCTTTGATTTGGTGCCCCCCGAAGCTTGGGTTATAATCCAGATTGGACTCTATATTTGACTTGGTTAGTCTTTTGATTCGGTTTCTTCTCAAGTTCAAGTTGGGTTCCTTGATTCACTTAGAAGAAAATTCTCGATTTTTCTTTGGTTTGGTGTCCCCGAAATTTGGGGTGCAATCTAGATTGGACTCTGGATTTGATTTGGTTAGTCTTTTGATTTGGTTTCTTCTCAAGTCCAAGGTGGGTTCCTTGATTCACTTAGAAGAGAAATTTCGATTTTTCTTAGATTTAGCAATTGAAATGAATTTTAGATTTTAGGAAAATCTGGGTACAACTGTCCCCAATGGATATGGATCATACGTCATTGATGTGACTAAATTTTTCCATCTTCAACACTTTTATCTAAAATTTGCTTAAAATAATAATCACAGTGCTCAAATTACGAAGCTTTGAAATCCTGGGTGGAGCAAGAACTCCAGAAGCATCACAACCACGAAAACGGAGGTTCGAGCCCTCCTTCTAGCGCTAATGATAACTCCAAATTAGGCCCCGTGCTCCTAGATGATCCATGTACTCTTTAGATTCTAAGATGCAGGATTGGGTTGTGTAGCTGTAAGATGGGCTCTTGCAAAATAGAACCAGAGGGGGGTTTGGGCCCCACGGCACCTCCGGCATGAGAATAAGAGAGGGATCTGGAGACAAAGGGCAAAAATGAAATTATGTAAAAGTGGTGTTTGTTGCAGTATGAGTGTAGAGAGAATGTAACCCCAAAACCACTTTTTTGGTAGCCATTTACAAGCCTCCAATTATGGTTCAGGGACTGGTACCTAAAATCCTAGCCGTGGGAATGTTCTAGACTCTGGGCACTTGGGCGTCCTAGATTGAAGCCCCGTGTCCAGGAGCTTTCTGTGTCGGCGTGTGTCAAAATGAGGTTGACATGTGCCTGGAGTGTCTTTATATGTGGGGACCTTGAGGTATGTGTAGGTGTGTCATAATTAAAGCATATTACTAGTACTCACAAACAATGATTGGGGGAATATTCTGGAGTCACAAGTCATTCTAAGATCCATTGATATCTGGAGTAAATGGGTACCTTTTGAATAAGGGCCTCACAATTTATTGGGCTTATGGAATTGGATTTGGGCTAGGCTGTAGCGTAGGCTATCAACATATATCTTGAGGATGTATTCAAATTAGATTTTAAAGGATTAATAATAATCTATGGATTTTAAAAGATTTTCGTTGATTTATTGTTCGCAGATTTTGACGAAGTTGATAAAAAATCTTTCAGAGTCTTCATGATTTTGTGGAGTTTTTCAGAAATCCTACAAATCTCATGCATTTTAGAGAGATTTCAGGATATTAAAAATATACTAGCAAATCCATCAAAATCCACAAATTTATCACATAAACAAAATCAATGGGTTTTTGAATCTAAGTACCCCTAATCCGTTCCTAAAAATTTTCCCAAATGATGTGGCATTACATTTGTCGCATTTTAATTTATGGATGCATATACACGTGGATCCCATCTCATTATCTAGAAAGTTACCAAAAATGTACCTTACACATCATGAACGGTTTTGGGAACTCTAACATTTTTATAGATTGAATACAGTTACTCATATCTTAACGGATTTTTTTCAAGAGAAATGCTAAAGTCTCCGAAAGCGTTCCCGAAACAGTTCCCGAAACGGTTCCCGAATGCTGAGTTGTCATCTTGTAATTGGTTACTCTTCTATAAATGAAATGGACCCCTCGTGCATTAATATGAATCCCGCGAATAAAAAAATGACACGTGTCATTTGAAAAAACTTTTGGAATTATTTTCGGGTTATTGCTCTTTGTTCAATCCACATTGAGCCAGATTTTAAACAGATTTTCTAAATTGAAAATTTTGAGAATTAAAAAAATCCTGATCGAATATATCCCTATGTATAATTCATGTTTGGGTAATTTCGCAAGAGCACGGGGACAAAATAGCGTCGACACGGTTACCGAGGAGGTTTAGCTACCTGTTACTGCAGTCCGTGTCAGTAAACTTGAACAAAGCTCACACATTGGAAAATTAGGTAACAAATTCTCAATTCTATCTTTGTTATAAACTTATAATCTTCTTTGCATTAATTAATATTCATTTTCGTATGAGTTCATCTTGATTTGAGTCCAACTCTACGAATTAAATAAACAGGCATATAAAAGTGACAATGGTTCACGAATACTTGCTTGTAATTCATATTTTTGGTAAGAAAATTAATTTGTGTTTTCTTTATTAATAATGTTTGCAGCAACGTGTATGGAACCGGATAGCAATGATGATTCTGAGAATCATCATGATGTTTTAGGCAGTAAGATTATGATAAATTTGAGTAATGTCAATCTCTTTACACTTCCGTCTTGATGTAGTTGCACTTTTACCTCACAACTTCTAAGGCTTACGTGCCATGTTTGATCATGTTTTCTGTTATAACACTCGTCACAATACATTGTATTTATGTTTTAGTTTTTTATTTCTCGGAATTTTAACCTCTCAAACGAGTAATACCAGAGTTATGAAATTGAATCTCAAATGACGTGACATAAATAAGTTGCAATGAATTTGGTTACTGAGAATCTGAATCATGGTTCTTCTAATGAAAACGGAGCTCCACTTAAAAAAAGTCAAAACAAGTTGCCTCTGAGTTTTGCAATTTAATCATAATTCAAGTAGTAATTTCTATAAGATTCCCACTGCAAAAAAAAAAAAAAACCTTTTTTGTGGCATAAATTAATAATAATATACCATCAGTAGTATCTTCCTAATTGAAAAGTTTATTTAAAATTTCATTGTCCTTGAACATTTCCGAATAAGATTCATCTTAAAAGAAAATTTAATCTTATCCAATCTTTGTCATACTTTCATCACTTTGCATTAAGTTGTTCTCCAAGTCCTATATAAACCTTGCAACGCTGCCCCTATAGTTATAAACCCGCCTTAAATCTTGAATCTTCATTGCATTATTTTCTTAACTCTCTTTGGCATTTGACAGGGGAGATGACAGGGTACAATGAAGATCACAAGGTGAGTTTTAAATCTCCGAGAAGCTTTGCCACCGTCTTCAAATCCGGATTCAAGGAGACTTTATTTCCTGATGATCCATTCTACTTCTTCAAAAAAGAGCCTAGTTCTTCACGTCGCGCCAAATTAGCCCTGAATTATTTTGTACCAGCGTCGGAATGGTTGCCTAAATACAATTTACAATTGTTTAAGTATGACCTTCTTGCTGGAATTACCGTCGCTAGCCTTGCCATTCCACAAGGCATTAGCTATGCCAAGCTTGCTAATATTTCCCCCATCATTGGCCTATGTAAGTTGTGTGTGGCTGTATAAGAGGTGCACATGTCACTTGTGTTATATAAATGTTGCACTGTATACTTGCATTGATGTTGTCATGTTGCACGATATATAAGCTCATATCTTATACAACTATGTGTTCGCTTTGTTTTGTTGTAGATTCAAGCTTTGTCCCACCATTGATTTACGCGGTATTTGGTAGTTCAAAGTATGTTGCAATAGGAACTCTTGCAGCTTCATCTATGCTTATATCTTCAACACTGGAAGAAAAAGTGACTCCCATAGATAATCCTGATCTGTATCTTGGTCTGGTATTTACTGCTACACTTATATCTGGCTTGCTTCAGTTAGCTTTGGGGCTGTTAAGGTGGATACATCAATTACTTAAGACGTGACATGTATCATATATATTTTCATTTCTTCATATAAAAATGTTTGATAGCTCTAAGTAATCGTAATTATTGTTTTGTATACAGATTAGGGATTTTAGTAGATTTCCTATCACATGCTACTATCACTGGTTTTATGGGAGGGACTGCAACATTAATTTGCCTACAACAATTAAAGAGCATTTTCGGGTTAAAGCATTTCACAACCCATACCAGTATTGTTGATGTTCTGCAAGCAGTTTTTAGCCATACAGATGAGGTGTGTATAAGAAACAGTGCAAATACATTTTTTCATCAAGTTCATGCATTATTAATCTGTTACTAAGACTAAAAAAAATATAGCCCTTTTAAGGGATCATTTATGTTTACATATTTCACATCAATGTTCATAGTCAATGTTTAAAAAGACATGAAAAGAAAGAGTATAGAGAGCATAGTATTAGTGTCTAGTGGTTACTCTTTCCATCAATTATTTCTCCTTTATGTTATACCAAGAAATTTTTTTAATTTTTTTCTCTTCTTTCCAGTGGTTTACGAAATGAGTGCACAATTATTGACTAATTGTTTCAACGCGGTTAATTATTTTTCCTTTTAATCTAAGCACTACTTTTCTTATCATACAGTGGAGATGGCAGAGTGCAGTTGTGGGAATAATCTTCCTTGCTTTTCTTCTCTTCACTAGATATGTTGTAAGTTCTCTCTGAACTTGTTGAAGTTCAAACACGTATCAAAACAAATAATGTACTACATGTTTATATAAATGTACTGCATCCATTTAATTTACCAAATAACTATGTTTAATACAGTAATTTCCAATAACAATGAAATTGCAGAAGGAGAAAAGGCCAAAGTTGTTTTGGGTATCAGCAATAGCCCCAATGGTGTGTGTTATTATTGGTTGTGTTTTCGCCTATTTCGCACATGCTGAGAAACATGGCATCCAAATTGTAAGCTTCTTTTCTGCTTCATATACTTTAGGGACTCTTAAATTCGAACTATTTATACAAAATGACACCCCTGGTCCCTGCCCCCTGGCTAGCCTACTGTTTCAAAAGTAAAGGGCATGTTTACTATAGCTCTGATATCCCATATAATCCCCTAACTCTGATGAAAATGCAGGTTGGTGAGTTAAAAAGAGGGCTCAATCCTCTATCCTTCAAAGATTTAAATTTTGATCCAAAATACATATCTGCACCTATAAGAGCCGGAATTATCACAGCTTTTATTGCTTTAGCAGTAAGAAAACTTCTTAATTATGCCTAAAAAAGCTTAATTATTTCTCATATTTGATTATTAATGCGAAAGTTGTAGCTTCTGCTAATCAACTGCGTATATTTATAGGAAGGAATAGCAATTGGACGGAGTTTTGCTATAATGAATAATGAACAAACTGACGGAAACAAAGAGATGATTGCTTTTGGTCTCATGAACATAGTTGGATCTTTTACTTCTTGCTACTTGACTAGTGGTATGTATGTTGGGTCTAAAACTAATCGATTATACTTTAATACTTATATATATATTAGCAACTGCCACAATTTTAAAATTTTATACTTTTTTGTGTAGGGCCATTTTCGAAATCAGCAGTGAACTATAATGCTGGTGCTAAAACAGCAATGACAAATGTTGTGATGGCATTTTGCATGTTGTTGGTTCTTCTCTTCTTGGCTCCTCTGTTCAAATACACTCCACTTGTTACTCTTTCCGCTATCATAATATCAGCGGTTGTTGGACTCATCGATTATCAAAAAGCTTACCACCTTTTCAAGACAGACAAGTTTGATTTTCTTATCTGCATGGCTGCATTTTTTGGTGTTATCTTCATTAGCATGGAGATGGGAATAATGATCTCGGTATATTAAAGATTTTTACAACATTGTTTGATATGTTACTTGATTGGATTAAAAAAGGTTAACATAATGTAAATGTACTACACTACTTTATAGGTTGGAATTGCACTAGTAAGAACACTGTTATATGTAGCAAGACCTGCAAGTTGCAAGCTTGGAAATATATCAAACTCAATGTCGTTGTATCGTGATGTTGAGCAATATCCTGGTGCAACTGGAATTCCAGGAATGCTGCTTTTACAACTTGGATCGCCTATATATTTTGCTAATTGTAGTTATCTAAGGGACAGGTCTAATATCCATACTTTTCTATTCGTACTAGCTAATTAATGTCAAATACTTGTATGTTGATTAATCTATATATGTGAAGTGCTCGTTATTGATTATCTCCCTTTGCTTGTTTCTGCTAGAATTTTAAGATACATTAGAGATGAGCAAGACATCTCAAACCCTGAAGAGAATGATATCGAATATGTTTTATTGGATCTTGGAGGTAAGTTAATATATATTCAGGTTAATGGTTTTTTTTTTTTTTTTTGCTTATTAAACTATTATTAGTCTGATAATCATAATAAATGATAACTAGGAGTTACATCTATAGACACCACAGGCGTGGAAGTTCTGTTTGAAATTCAAAAGAACATGGATGCCAAGAAGATGAAGGTAATGATGAAGTACTATAACTGCATACATTTTTTATTTTAATGCACCCTTATCTCAACTTATAGTTGGCTCTCAGTATTACAGCCAGAGAAAAAAAAATTGCATTTGCATACTGAATTTTCATCCAAGTAAAATTCAAAGATTTCTAATTTGGTTTTGTTTTGGGCATGGATAGATGATTTTGATAAACCCCAGACTGGCGGTCCTGGAAAAGTTGATTCTCGGAAAATTCATAGACAAGATCGGGAAAGACTCAATTTTCCTATCAATACAAGATGCAACCGAAGCATGCAAATTTTCGCTCAAAAGTCACAAGGAAATAAATGGACCTGTTAATACATGAAATAGTGTTAACCATGCAACCTCAAGTGTACACTACTATGTTCTCTTTCTATTTTAATTCATCAGTTTCCTTTTAAGAGTAAACAACTCGTAGTATCCCAAAGGTTAGGTTGTTAACATATGCTCACAGCTCAACTTCAGTCTAAACCCATCCAATACCACTTATTCAATATTACTTACTTTTTCCTCCGTTTTAAAATTATACTTCAATTTCAAAAAAATTTGTTTCAAATTAATTCAACTTTTAATATAATTATTCAAATAATTATTAAATATTACTCTCTACATATTTTATTAATCAATTTCATTTCACATAACTCTGATTTATATTTTCAAAATCAGCTTAATCACATATACTATATTCAATTAATAGAATAAATATTTATAAAAGTGAAATTTTTTATCAACATTAAATTTTCTTAATATATATATAGGTTTTTAAAAATAAACTGTTATTTTAAAATGATAGGAGTACAAAATAACCAATAAATGAGTTAACTTTCTCCTTTCTTTCCCGCCATTGCCACAAGGCTGATCTCTTACTCATCACAAACTCAGTTTTTATTGGTTGGTATCCTTTAGAATATATGCCAATATTTCATTTCATATCACATACTCTGACAATCTTTATCCAAGCTGCTCTTAGATTCTCGAATTTACGTATTCCTTTCCCAAAAAAAGAAATAATTCTAACTCCTAAAAATCTAAAATATGCAAAGAAAAAATTGTTGTCCGCAAGACAATAGCAAAGAGGTCCAGCAAAATTGCAAATTACTTGTTAGCTGGGGTTTCCAAGAATTGTTTCATAGTGCCCAACAATCATTAAAGTGGAGGCCCAAGATTATTTTCATATTGATCCATTGTCCGCTAAAAATTTCACATCTATGGTTATATGTTTGTTCTTACATTTATACAAGATCATAGTTGTTCTCGAATTAATTGTAATGTTTTACTTTTTTAGGTTTAAATTAATTAAAATTTAATTAAAAATTATTTAAATTTTAAAATTAAAAAATTACAAAAAATATATTGTTGAAAAAATTATCAATCTACTTTAAAATGTATTTTTTAATTTTTTTATAATTATAAAAAACTAATTTTTAATTATTAGTCAAATTAACCGATAAAAAGTCAAGTCAAATAAAACAATTGAGACGGGAAGAAGTATTTTACTTGTATTATAATAGAAATTTGGATGAATCTATTATCTATACGTAGGACGGGAACTTTGGGCACATAAATCCTGGTATCGACATGTTGCACAAGCATAATAGCAAATATTATGTGCCCATTTGGGAAATCTTAGAATAAGTAATTTATGACTTAAAATGAATAAGTGACTTATAAGTGGTAAGTAGATAAATGCTTATAAGTTATATAAGTGTTTGGTATATTTCAGAATTTTTTTTACTTAGATGAACTAAAATAAATAATTTTTAAATATTATTGTCTTAGTTTGTGAATTATAAGTTAGATTGACATTTTAAAACATATATTTAAATACTAAAGTTAATAAAAAAGTGAAAAATCAAAATAAGTTGAGAAAAAATATGTCGTTACCAATATCCAACTTATCAGCTTATAAGTTGTAAATTCAACTTATAAGTTGGGCTGACAAACACTCGTCGATAAGTACTTATGAGCTTATAAGTCAATAAGTTGACTTACCGGTGGTTGCCAAACAGGCCCTAAGTATGTTTGTAATTAAGGATTTTTCATGATTTAGTAAAAATGGGGGGTCTCTAATATTTATGCAGTTCCATCAGCAAGGCAACCTTTAAATGAAATACATACACCATTGACCAGAGAAATAAGATTCAATTTTCCAAAGCATTGGTACTACAATATTGTGAAGTACTAATATTAAGAAGAGTCCAACCTGGTAGTATAATTTATGGTGACAGGTACAAGGTACGAACTTTGGAATGAAAATTGTATAAAGGTCCCCTTTGGCAAAACAATTTTCTGTTTATAAGTAATTTATTTTTTTCAAAATTTTATATTTTTAAATTTTTTTAAATATAAATATTTATTATAAGAATTGAAAATAAAATCTTATCTTCAAAATAAAAAATAAGTTACTTATTTTCAGAAAAAGTATATATACACGTACTTTTTCTGAAAATAATTAACTTATTTTCAGAAATAAGATTTGTCAAACGGGACCTTTAGTAAGACTCCCTTTGTCCCATCAGGTTTTTTACGTTGGGAACCGTGCACTTGACACGTATTTTAAGACTTATAAATATAGTTTCATAATTTATTTTTAAAATTTTCTTTTTCTTAATAAAAGTTAAACTATTATATATTTATACAGAAAAAAAATTTCCAAAAAAATTTATAAAACTATATTTTTATAAACCTTAAAATACGTGTCAAGCTGGCGTAAAGAACCTGCTAGGACGGAGGGAGTAGTTATGAAAAAAGGGGATGTTAAAGCGATGGGAAAGGGCATATTTTCTGGTGGCGCATAGCAATTAGTGAAGAAGATGATTACTGTCATGGCATGCATATTCGAACATGATATGTACCAAATTTAATAACAAACACTCAAAATATCTAACAAATTAATACTACTAACCCAACATCTCTCTACGCATGAACTAACTCTCTCAACACCTCATTAACAAAATATCCAACCTACTTTTATCTTCCTTCCTGTTGCCAATACTTTTTCTACTTTGATGAAATATGTGTGTATATATTATCGTCACAAAAAGGTTTATTCTTCTGTCCTATAACATGGTTAGTCCCGTGTAGTATTTATGTTGATTTATAAGATATTTTTATTATATTATTTTTTAGTTTTATTTTATTCATCTTATTCTAACACCTTATTCAAAACCATAATCATGTCTGGTATATATTCTAACACCACTTAGATTTTGTTTGTTTCATACAAATGACTATATATGTTTTGTTTTGTTCAAAGAAAATATTTTGGAATTTTTCATTTTTCAGCGTTCATTTGCTATATAATTATTAATATATTTTTGTTTTGCTAAGCAACAATATGTTATTGTTTGTCATAATAATAAAATTTACGAAAAGAGCATTTATATTTTAATTATTTTATTTCTAGACGAACAAACTGACTCGAATGATGACTTGTGTGAACATGAATTTGGTAGTGATGAACGTGCACACGTGTTTTATTGTCTTTCAGAAACTCCTGTATTTCCAAAATCATCACTTCTTTTCGCCTAACAACTAGTATAATAACCCGTGCGAGGCATGGAATATTTTCTAGATCTTTTTTTATTGTGTAAGATATAATTATATAGTATTTTTGATCGGTTTTTATTGTAAATTGTGCAAGTCTCAAATATATATTATAAGTTGATTAATTATCAATGTCTATGATTTACATGTAAGATATTAGCAACCAACGTTGCTAATTTAGCTCATTAAGAAAAATTATATATTTTCTTGTTTATGTCATGTAA
>PHNY01054467.1:6520-29275 GCA_003724115.2 Anethum foeniculum
AAAGTTTGACCTCCAAGGGTGAGAAGATTATTTAGCAAATGTGACTTGATACCAATAGAGAGATATAATAAATGATATCCTAGTAATGAATGGATTTGTGAATGTATTTTCATATCATTGACCACACCAGTAACCATGGCCCCATACCAATTGGCACCAGTTTGAAGGAGTAATGGTATGGCACTGTTCATGGACTATCGAGAGTTAAAACTAAACATCAAGAGTAGATACTCTTACCAAGTATAGATGATTTGGTTGACCAATTAAAGGATTCTATTTTTTTTTTTACTTTCAAAGATAGGGTTGAGGATAGAGAATCACCCACGTAAGATTAACCAAGGTAATGGGCCAAGGGTGGTATTTCACACCGATATAAACATTATAAATTGTGAATGATGTTGTTTGGATTGATTAATGCGTCAAAAGCCTTATGGGTTGATAAGTTTTAAGGACTAAAGGAGGTGATAGTAATAGTCCCGTTGTTAGCAATAATGGTTGATAAAGAGGAATTTATGATTGATAGTAACGCGCCTGAATGAACGTAAGGAGACTAAGACAAGATATCCTGACCATGATTTTGACTTAAGCGCGAAGATGTTCGCACTAAAGATTTGGAAACTTTAACCTTAAGGAGAAAAGAGGATTTTCTTGGACCACAATAGCATTTAATATATCTTTACACAGAAACAACTGAGATGAGAAAGAAAGTATGGTTGGAACTGACCATAGACGTTGAGTGTGAGACGCACTATTGAACCGAAAAGGCCAATANAGTGGCCAACACTTGGAAAGGCCAATATGGTGGCCGACACTTTAAGTAGGAAAGAAAGATTAAAAATGCAAATTTCTTCGAGGACGACTAAGAAGAGAAAGGAAAGGGGTAAATTTGAAATTAAGATTACCTACAGATTAATGAAATATATTTTGGGCAATCAGATATAAAGAAAGATATCAATGATAATTGAGTAAATGCTAGACATGTCAGCAAATGAAAGCATAACGGAGAATTAGTGGGTTATCTCAGCTCGTAGAGACTTCTGAATAAGAGATGTAAGTTATTGTAATGGATTTATGGTAGGATTACCGAGGAACAAACTGAACTATGATGTTAATTGGGTTGTAATTGACTGATTAAAATAAGTTTACTCCTATTACCCACATCAACAAGAGATCTTCAATGGAAAGGTCTATAAGTATTAATACATGAAAGAGATAGTGGTGTGACATGGAGTCCCAGTCGCCATTGTATCTAACCGAGATCCCAGATTTAACTCCAGGTTTTGGAGAAGCTTTCAAGAATGTATGGGAACGAAACAAAACATGAAAACCGCCTACCATCCCCATATAGACAGGCAAAGAAAAAAGTAAAGAGAGGCTCCCAAACCCTGTTTTCAGTTTAAATCTTGGTGCGAAGGAGATTTAAATACTCACACAAAAAGATGGGGAGTCATGCTCAATGAATGTTTAATAAATTAGCAATAAGGTTGCTAAGGGATAGGAAAGAAGATTTTTATTACTTACCCAACGATCAGGAAGTAAGTCAAGGAACAAGTTTAATCCATTAACAAGCATTGCTTGGGAAATATTGGTGAGTCCTCCTTTCCAAACCGATACGACTACTTTGTGGAGTCCTATAACAAGTTTCTACTTGGGGAAAGGGAGGCGTACCATACGTTTCAGAGTCATGGATTCCATTCGAACTAGGAGTGGCGTAAGTGGCCGAGTGGCGCCGGTCCAACCTCAATTATTCGATCCTAATGCGGCCAGGGATGTTCAGCGATCGGTCGACAAGTAAATCCGACTGTTCAACCCTTAGGAGTTCAGTGATCGGTGGACAAGTAAATCCGCCTGTTCTCCACTACATGTAGTTATTCAAGGGGTTGTACGAATTGCAACTTATCATCGTGAGTTGTACAATCTAGCGCGGCGATACTCTAAAAGAGTTCATCATCTAGAATGGATATTATTTTTCTGCAACTCTATCAAAAGGCACCCCGATAGGAAAAGCTACGGCTGTGCGGTAGATGAGAGTTGGCAGGGTGAAACGTTCAAAATGACATTTTTAAAATGAAGTACCTCGTAACTTCATCTACAAGAAATATACCGAGACTTGGGTTAAAAATGACATAACAAGAAGTTTTCAGTGGTTTTACAAGAAAAGATATGCTATGTTTTAATTGTAACATTTATTTACATGTTACGAAAGTGAATTGATGATAATGCTTTTATAAGAAAGGATTTCTGAAAAATGTTAAAAGGCAAGGTTGGATATATTAGATCACCTTGTATCAGTACTTTATGACGTATATTTGAACTCTGTTCATATTTTTACCTAACAGAGGTTTTTCAGAAATTATGAAAAATATATATATTGAAGTACCTTGTAACTTTGTCTTTTAAATTATATTCTAAGACCTTGTTTATATTTGACATAACAAGGGTTCTCAGGGGTTATACGAAAGTGATATATTCTGAATCATTTAGTAACATCTACTTATATGTTACGTACGTTAAAACCTTGTTCATTATGCATGACAAAGGTTTTCATAGATATTATGAAAATGTTATATACATTGCTGACCAGATATACATTACTTTGAGCTTTATCGCTCCTTTTTATATAGTATTTTGAACTGTATGTTATTCTCAGAAATTGAGGAATGTTACTGTCCCTTGAATAGTATTTTGAACCATATGGTATTTTGAAATCAAAGGATATGCCATAAAGATTTTGGGTTGTCATACCAACAAAGATTATTGAATTTCAAAACTTCAAGTGTCGTGAAGATATTATTCTATGGTGGAATACTTGCTGAGCATTATTGTGCTCACCCTTGCTTTATTCATTAAACCTTTCAGTGCCTGGAGAATATAGTCAATTATTCCATACTACGTGGATCGGAAGGGGAAGATTTAACCCTGAGATAGCCAGTTCAGAATGGTTAATGCAGAAGTAAGTTATGTAAGTGCAACTAGTGTTAGAAAGACTTATGTATAAGTATCGTTGTAAATATAACTTCAGGTAGATGTTGTGTTTACAGTATAAGATCCTGATTAATACATTTGGTTTGTAATAACTAATGCTACTTTTGCGAAGCGTTTCTAAGGCTATAACTTATGTGTGTAAAGGATTTGGGGTCATTTGGTGTTGTATTATTGGATTGTTGAGTTAATGCACGTAATAGGTAGCGTAACGACCCAGATTTCTGACCCTGGATTTGGGGGTGTTACATCGAGATTTAATGGATATGGTAGAGTACGATGATGGGTTTGCTGACAAAGTTACGTGCGATTTGACGGTTGATTTGCAAAGTGGATCAATTTGTTCGGACTCGAGATGGAAGAAGATGGAAGAGATCATCGCAATTGCCTCAGTGGCTTGATCAACCAGGTGAAGATTTTGGAAGATGATGGTGTTCTTCTTCAAGAAACCGAAAGATTGTGAAAGCAAGGATTAGGTGACTCAATGGATGGACGGGCACTCGTGGTGGTTGATGCACATGATTTTGTAAAAGGATATGTCGTTATGATAAAGAACGGTAGTTTGGAGGTCGCTATACGGGTTTTAGTGATTCTCAAAAGGTTGGAAGAACGAGATGAATGAATTCTTGTTCGAGGGGAGGCATTGGCGAATGGACGTCGATGGCTTGATGATTACTGTTCAATTTGATATGGAGTATTGGGTTGAAGGGGAGGATTTTTGGGTTTCAACCCAATATGGTGGTATGGGCTTGGGGTGACCCAAGACAAATATGTTTTGGATAATAGGTTGTATGGGCTTGGTGATACGAGACATAATTGGATTTGGTAATAATTGTATCGATAGACAATTATTAATTGGATTGGGTAATAATTGTATGGGTAGATAATTATTATATATGGTATGTCTTGGTCACAAAGTTGGAAAATTGGACATCAAGAATGGAAGGCTTGTATTACAAGTATGGTAAGACTTGTACAATAAGTATGGTAAGTCTTGGTGGCTAAGTTTGGGATGGCTATATATACATAGTCATATTGTTTGATATGAATGACGAATACTTAAGATGTAGCTTTAGGTATTGTTTGGGAGATGCTTGAGCATTGTTTGGCTTAAGTATCGTGTTTGGAACACCATTAAGGTGTTATGTATTGATGAATTGTTGATAATTGTTTGAATTAATAATACAAGTTTGGGACGTGAGTTTGCTGTGTCCTATATGTATTGTGTGTGTGCTCCGCATTGGTAGATTGGATCTCGAATATGTGTGTGTGTATGTGTGTCACCAATCTGACAAACTCTGATGATAAACTTTGATTTTCTTAAGTGATAAATACTGATCAATCATCAAATTATCTAACAATAATTATAAAATATAACGAAATGTGGAATGCAAAAATATTTTTTATGCATATTAGTGTTTTTAATTTTTATTTACGATATTACATTCTTGGTTTTCAAATTTTAAAAGTGATAATGTTAAATTATTTATTAATAATCTAACATAAATAACAATATTTTAATTATAATATTGTTAACAATGCTCTAGTAATAAAATTTTCAAATATCGAAATCACATCCTTGATAATTTTTATTTATATTAAAAATAAGATATGATTATGTTGTATATTTAAACCAATACTAAAACAACAACCATTGACGTCAACAGCTGTCCATGTGGTTCCACGACAGCAGCTTTCCATTGATATTGTATATTCCTGTCTTGTAAAACGCGTTAATTTATTAAGTAATGTAAATAATTAACGATTTCAAAAATGCCAGTAGTGGGACTTTTATTGAAAAGATGGTTCTAGAGTATTTTGAAAACATATTACTTATATGATTTGTTATTTCAACATATAACTAATATTATAATTGTGTGAGTCAAGAGTGCTTCCAATTTCTTGCATCCCTTTAATTTATTACGATTCTCATATTATGTTTATTAGCTTCTTTTTAAATGAAGAAATTATGTTTATTAGTTTATTACCCTTTTCTTAAGTTAACATAAATATTTCTTGAATATATTTACTTTAACATATATATTATATTTTAAATATAATTAATCTTATATCTTATAATTAAAAAAGGTGCATAAATCCCTTAATAGTAAGTTCATTGGCTTTAATTAATTTATGTTATTGTTAGTATAGTTTCGATATTATTAAATTGTAAAAAAACTTTAATTGTTTCACAATCTTTTTTCTAATTACTTGCCGAAAGAATAAATATTTTTATATGAATTTCTAATTATGTTTGTATATCATAATAAATAATTTAATTGTTAAAAAATATGTGTAAGTCAACTATTTAATTTTTTTGTATAATAATTAAAAAAAATTGTAAGTAATTTCAAATAAATTGTAAGTTTTTAAAAGAATCTCAAATACAGTCAAAATAATTTTTGGTTATATCCGTTATGCCCCATTTTTGGTATGGGTATAATCTAGGCCCATATATTTTACAAGCCCAATCCAGTGGTATATTCTTATACGAAGCTCCAAGAGATTCATTGGTTTTTGAGATTTACCTGTCTACGAGGTTCCTGCAGCCGATGAGGTTCTAGCTTCGAGGTTCAGCAATCAGGCAACAAGATCAGAGTTAGAAAATGACTAAAGCTCCAAAATTATAGGAACACACCACTTGTCCTCCAAGTTACGTTTTACAAAGATAAATATAGTTGAATAAACAATATATATCATGATTATTTTATATATATTCATATATACATGTAAATACATGAAGATGACTAGATTAAGAGGTTCAATTCGACTAGGACTCTACAAGAAGCTCACCAATGGTGTTTGGATAGCACAAACAACTAAAATATAGCAATTGGATGATGATAAATGACTCAAAACGTGGCTGATCATGCAACCAACATAGTCAAAACCCTAGAGAATAACGTCGTTTAAATAGGCCATATGCGTCGGTTAAATGGCGACGTATATAAGAAAATATAATTAGAACTGCAAACTGTGTATTCATCTATTGCAGCAGTGTACATGGATTTATATACAGGAAATACATCAGTTAAGATTTACAATTATGGAGGATTACATGCTACAGTTATGACATAACAGTATTATACATCAATCCCTTTGATTGGGCAATATTCACCGTAAACAAATCAAGTCCTTATTCTGAATATTTGGCCTGATCTTCAATAGTATAGTTGTCACCTTTCTGTTATGTTATTATGCCCCGTCAAGTTAGACATCGGAATGGTAAGTGCTAACTTGGAGAACTGCATCTGAAACAATGGACGAGACAATGGTTTGGTCAGAATATCTGCAACTTAATCATGAGAATTTATATGTTGAACATGAACCAATATGTTCTATACTTGATCACGAACAAAATGAAAGTCGATGGCAATGTGCTTCATGCGACAGTGAAAGACCGGATTTTGACATAAGTATGTAGCTCCCACATTGTCACAATATATGGTTGGTACATTAACTGAAGGTTGTTTGAGTTCTCGTAGCAAATTTGTCACCCAATTAATTTTAGCTAGAGCACTTGCTACTGCTCGATATTCAGCCTCCGTTGAAGATCTTGCAACAGCACGCTGTTTCTTAGAGGACCAATTAATGGGGCTATGACCATAGTAGAGAATGTACCCGGTTGTAGAAGTACGATCAGAGGGGTCACTAGCCCAGTCCGTATCGGAATACATATACAACTTCGAATCTTTGGTACGAGCTAAACATAAGCCATATGAAGCAGTTTGTTTGAGATAGCATAGAAGACGCTTAACAGCATTCCAATGATGCTTTTATGGACAATAAAGTTATTGCGAAAGCTTGTTGATAGTGAAAGAAATATCGGGTCTCGTAAGTGACAAATATTGCAATTTACCAACAATTCGACGATAATCAAATTGATCAATAAATGGGGGAATCCTTAGCAATTGACAAAGCGAGACTGGTACTCATTGGGGTTGACACTCCATTGCTAGCTTCCATATGAACTTCTAGTAATATGTCCATAATATATTTTGTTTGATTCAAAATTAGACTATTTGGCTAATGCAGGACCTCAACACCTAGAAAATAGTTTAGCTCACCAAGATCTTTAAGAGAGAAGCGGGCATATAGCTTCATAATAACTTGCTAAACAATAGCAGTAGTACAACCCGTAATGATAATGTCGTCAACATAGACTAAGATATATATAGTGTAGTGTTTATAATACAAAGTGAACAATGATGCATCAGAGTGAGAACGTTTTAAAACCAAGTGACAACAAAAATGTTTGTAATTCAGTATACCAGACACGAGATGATTGCCTTAAACCATAAATATCCTATCGTAACTTACAAACATGTGTAGGAAAATCAAGATGTTCAAATCCTGGAGGCTGCTGCATAAATACCTCTTCCTTTAACCTTCCTTGAAGGAATGCATTATTAACGTCAAGTTGACATATAGACCATCTGTTCTACACAGCAATAGATAGGTTCAATTGAACCGTAGTCGGTTTGATTACTGGACTGAGAGTAGAATGATAATCAACTCCAAGACGTTGAGTGAACCCCTTTGCTACTAGACGAGCTTTATAACGATCAAGTGACCTATCAGGCTTTTGCTTGATTTTGAATATCCATTTACATGATACAACATTCATAGAAGGGTCCCAAGGGACAAGATCCCATGTATGATTCTTTACAAGGGCATCAAATTCAGCCTGCATTGCTTGGTGCCAGTGAGGAAGTTTAAAAGCTTGTTTATATGTCCTCGAAATGGTATTGTCGGCAAGCTGAGCAGTATAATCAAAGCATCGAGTAGGCTTATAAATATTATTTTTTGACCTAGTAATCATGGGATGATTAGATTTTGTGGGAATTAGTGTTGGTGTCTCATGTTGCTCTGAGTATGATGTGTTAGGACTAGAAGAAGATGATGAAATGGAGTGAGTAGAATGGGTTAGGTCTGAAGCATGAGATTGTAATGGTGTAGGCGGCGAAGTATGTAAATTGTTGACATTTGGTGGTTGCAGGGGCAAAGGTACGGGTGAGGGCAAAGATCCTGATTTGTATGTTGGTAAGTGTGAGGGTTGTTGGGACATGTAGGGTTCTTGGTGAGTGACATCCCAGGCAATAGAAGGAGAATTATATAAAATATGGGCAAACATATTACTGAATGGGAAGACAAACTCCGAGAACTGAACGTCGCGTGAAAGATATATTTTAGAAGTTGTAGGATCAAAGCATTGATGACTGTGATATTTTGTTGAGAATCCTATATATACACATGGTTTGGAGCGAGCTTCTAATTTGTTTTGCGTGTAAGGGAGGAGCCATGGATAACACAGGCTGCCAAAAACACGAAGAGAATTGTAGTTTAGGGTCTGTTTGAATAAAGATTCAAATGGTGGTTTATTTTGAAGTGTATGTGAGGGGAGGCGATTGATTAAATAAACAGCGTGTTGACATGCAAAAGACTATAGCTGAGTTGGAAGGGCTGCTTGGTGAATTAATATTTTAGTTGTTTCAATAATATGTCGGTGTCTGCGCTCAGCTTGTGCAACTCGTTGTGGGGTGTACGGGGGTGATAAAAGATGTTCAATGCCTTCCGATGCAAGGTATGACTGCATACCTTTAAATTCTCCACCTCCATCAGTATAGAATGATTGAATTTTTGTTCGAAAATATCTCTCGGTCAAGGCTTGAAAGCTCTTAAAAATATCAAGAACTTCATTTTTTTTTCTTGAGAGTATATAACCACGTGTATTTTGTGAAATGATCAACGAAAATAACATAATAAATTTTCTGATCAAGAGATATAACTGGAGAAGGACCCCAAAGATCACTGAATATGATTTGCAACATGCGTACACTTTTTAATGTAGATACTGAAGATGACTTTTATTACAATAGCATGCGTTACACGAGAACAGATTATTTTCTGAACTATATGGCAAAGAGTGCTTATTCAAGATGTGTTTTAGAGACTGAAAATGTGGGTGACACATACGTTGATGCCATAGAGAGATAGGTAGTTGCTTAGAAGCTACATAAGATTGTGGTGAGGCTTGTAAAGAGGCAGACTTGTGTGGCCACTCATAGAGGCCGTCTTTATTCTGGCCGCACACCAATGTGACTCCCGAATTCAGATCCTTTACACAAAAACCAGTAGGTGAGAACTCAATTAATGTTGAATTGTAGGAACAATGATAAATGCATGTTACCAGTGTGTGAGATAGGAATTGTGTTACCATTACCCATGGTTATTGTATCTGGACCAGTATAGACATGAATTTGGAAAAATTTAGTGCATCGGCTGTTATGTGGTGTGAAGCACCAGAATCAACAATCCAGGAGGCAGGTGACTGTGGCGGGCCATTAATAAAATTGGCTTTAGCTTCAAGGTGATTGTGAGATCGAGATCTGCATACACGAGCTGAATGACCAGGCTTATCACAGAGTTGACAGTGTATGCGCTGAGAGTTGTTGCTTGTGGAGGTTGTATTTCGCCAGTTTATCATCGGGGTTGAGGGAACATTTTGTGAAAATGGTGGATGCCAAGTGGGTTGCTGGTTGTATGAGGGGCGCCACTGAGATGTATTCGATTGACGTCGATTGTTTCTGCCAGATCCATAATTATTATTGCGAGGAGCTACTGCCGCTGTGATGGCAGGAAGTGGTTGTTTGATGCATCATACTGGAGTAATAATTCATGATCAATCAATTCTTCATAAGAAATTGGATTGTCTTTGCTGTGAATGCCACTGGCAATTGTGTGATAATCTTTTCCGAGGCCGCTGAGTACTTTAACAACCAATTCTTCATTAGTTATTGGGTGGCCTGCGGTGGCTAGCTCATCAGTGATTGACCGAATTTCACGCAGGTAGTCTGTGACAGATTTAGTATCTTTTGTCACATGAGTGAGTTGATAGCGCAAACTGAAAATTCTAGTTTGAGACTTATTGGCGAATGCCTTGTGCAGAGAATCCCATGCTTCCTTTGATGACTTTGCAGTAACAACGAGAGGGGCTAAGGTTGGATCTACTGATACCAGTAGTGCATTATGAATTAGCTTGTCTTGACGAAACCATACACGGTACTTAGGGTAATCAATTTGCTTTTCATTTTCAGTGATTGTGACTGAAGGAGCAGGTCTGGTGCAATCCAAAAATCCATACAGATCATGGCCGTGCAGAAGTAACTCTAGTTGAGCTTTCCAGGTGGCAAAATTATTACTACCTAAAAGTTTGAGTGGGAGTTGTGATGATGGGTTGAATTGGATTAAATGGTTTGTGAGGGGAATAATAGTGGTATCATTGTTTTGAACTGAGTCAGCCATGATAATGAGTTGTGATAGAAAAAAAAATTGGAAAGCTTAAATGTTTGAGGCTTGTTAATGCTTATGGGCTCTAATTCCATAAGAAAATATAATTAGAATTGCAAACTGTGTATTCATCTATTGCAGCAGTGTACATGGGTTTATATACAGGAAATACATCAGTCAAGATCTACAATTATGGAGGATTACATGCTACAGTTATGACATAACAATATTATACATCAATCCCTTTGATTGGGCAACATTCACAATAAACAAATCAAGTCCTTAATTCTGAATATTTGGCCTGATCTTCAATAGTACAGTTGTCAACTTTCTGTTATGTTATTAGTATATAGGGGGGATGTATATAGTATTAAGTTTTTACGTTGGGTAAAATGACGACGTAAAAAAGTGGAATATGTGTCGCAGATTAACTAACGTAAAAAGTCAAAAAGCCAACGTATATGAGTCAAGGAAGCCAACGTATAAGTATTGATATACCGACGTAAAAACTCTAATATCCGACATATATTATTTGAACTTTTACGTCGGTTCATTTAGATAACCGGTGTATATACCTCATGTTATATACATCTCCCGAGGAACCGACGTATATTATCAAAAAAATTAAAAAAAATAATATATTTTTTTGTTTCTATACCTATGCCAAGAAACTTGTTTGAACAATCAAAAGCATTTATAACAAAAATTTGTACAATTGAAATCCAGAGATAACGAGCATTTCCAAGGTTCCAAATTCAATCTAAATACAATCATAAACTCAATCGCATATTTATTGTCACACTTCAAGAAATTCATCCATAATTTTTATAAATTGTCAATCTTTAACGCGTTAATCATATCTTATAACATTGACCGTACAAGTTGCTTAACAAAAAAAAAGACCATACAACTAAAGTTCAGATGATGCAATGACAAAATTAAGAACTATGCTGCTCTAAACAAGTTCGAATTAGCCTAATTCTTATTTCCAAAAAACCTGCACCCATTTTTCCTCTTATACTCTCCTACCAGCTTCTCTGCAATTGCAACATTAAAAATAAGATGTGACCACCAACATAAGACAATAACAAAAAAGTTTGCAGCAAAAAATATTACAGAATTTTGACTATTTTAACAATGGAGTATAGATAAACTAGAGTCCTATGGTACAAATATGTCTAATATCATGCTGATCGAGAAATAGAAACAAAAGAGACTGCCACACAAGTGTATCAATTAAGTTTACATAAAATAAGATCTGATGTTTATTTAAATATCTACCAGAAAAAAGCCTGGCAGACTACATATAAACCACTAGATCTCAGTAAAATTGAAACATGTTCTTTGTACATTAGCCATGACTAGGTGTATACATCTTAAAGATATCTACAGTAGTAAATCCACTAACCAGAAAATTCAATATACTTCAATGTCACTGATATCTTGAGTTGCTACAAAGTCATGTTTGGAAATTCTTTTTGTAATGTATGGATATGAACCAACTCAATCCCGAATATATTTCATAAACCCAGGAACCAATTTGCTTACCATCACATCGGTACATGTGTGGATTTATAATGTGAATATGTGCTGTGTTGTGCTTAATATAAATTAAATATAAATCATATTTATATTTAAATAGCAGTGTTGTGTTGTGCTTAACAAGTCAATTTGAGCTCGAAACTCTGACCTGAGAACAAGATTTAGTATTTCACAGAAGCTCTCGATGTTTATGCCTATCTGATCAATTCTACAACAAAATATTAAAGCTCTAACAATCAGCATGCAAATGTACCAGCAAAGAGCTTCTTATGATTTTAAAGAAAGCATTAAAAACTATTAAAAATACATATATCATTACACTAACCATGAAAGGAATGTAATATAAAAACAAATAACACGCATAATTAGGATATAGCATAACTAGGGAAAATAATATTTAACCGAGATATTAAGAAAGATCCTCTTTGTTGACAGAACATTTTCGGCTCAAAGTTAAAAAAATAAATATAATTAGCTAAAATTCAACAAGTTTTTGAATCAAATCTTTTCAATTTGCGTACAGGAATATATAATAACAAATGATAAAAAAGAAAGGTAGTTTTGTAACTAATTGAATTTTTTAAGGGAGTTTTGCTCTCTATTCTAAAAAAGTACAGAGTAGGATTTTGTTTTCCTAACTTTTCTTTATGTGACAGATAAGCAGAATTAACGTTATTTATCATCCGTTTCATATATGTATCGTGCAACATGCCCAACAATGTTGAAGCCCTGCAAGTTCAAGTACTTTTGCAGGCCAATAAAAGAACACAAAAATATAAACAATTTTAAGTCAGGATTTTAATATCGGTCAGAGATATACTCTCTTTTATAATGATTGTGATACCTTTGAAGCAAGTATGTAGTGAACACTCAAGATCCTCGTGCGAGACATGCATTCACCCACAGCGTAACATGTCCGCAAATACAATTTATATATATAACAGTCAATCAAATGCGGTCCTTTAATATTAAAATTTTGAATCTTGCATCTTGCATCTATCAAAAGATAAACAAAATTTAAATAAAATAAACAAGATTTATAAACTAAAAATTATAAAAAGATGATTATAGACTTGGCCAAAAAATGTAGATAAGTGCATTGGCCTTAGTTAACTACCAGGTGAAAGTTACTGATAAATAACATTTCATACATGAGTATTCATTAGTGGTTCATAAGCTACCTGTTTGAGGAGTCATGGACAACCAGTAAATATTAAAGGAGCTCTAGAACTTAAAAAGAAAAGAACAAGACAGGGGAATTTGCACCGAACCTTTGTTCTTTAAACTAATTAGGGAGTTTAATTGATATAAGATTTAGTGCTACTCTTATTTTCTATCAATCTGATGAGAAAATTTTAGTTTTCGATTCAGAAAAGCAAAACCTGTATCTATTTCTATAAAATTTGGGCAGATAAACAAATTGCATCCTCATTCTCGACCAAAATCAAAATATATAACTCTACAAATAAATGTACATGTAACCATTAAAATTGTAAATTTCTACCATAAAAAAGACATATCTAGTATATTAACACTGACAATTTGGTATCACTTCCGAACCTAACTTTCATCAGTACTACTAGTTCTGAATATCATCGCGAACAATCTGTATATATGTATGCACTGTGCGAGTGTGTGCTCATAAACAAGAAATACGAATCCAAGTAGAAGAGCCGAGAAAATTTAGAAGACACTAACAGTTACATGTGTGTAACATATACAATAGTAAACATTTACATACCTGAAGTGTGACATGGATAATTGCTTGAAGATAATTAGGGCACAATCAGAATTAGGGTAATTAGGAACACTAATAGCTTTGAATTGAAATCTTTAAGAGAGGTTCCCGGGCCTATGTGACAGTTGAGAGAGAGTTTAATTTAGGGGAAGAATCGGGTCTTATCAATTGTTTGAGGTTTGGCTATTACTGAGTCCAATTAAACTGTTTTTCTTTAATTGTTATATTTTTTATAAACAAATTATACATCAGATAAGAAAATGTCGTCATATATATCCATTTTATATGTCGGCTACTCAAACGCCAATGTATATATCAATAATGTATAAAAACTTTATATGGCGGATAAAATAAATCAGACGTAAATAAGGTTTTATACGTCAGTGAGTACTGAGCCGATGTATATGTTAATCATATATGTTGGTTGTTACTTGAACCGACATAAAAAGTACTTAAAAAAGTAAATATATGTCGCCTTTTTAAAAACTCGACGTATAAAGTATTATATACATCGGTTTCTTATATGTGCGACGTAAAATATGAGATGTAATAGACCAATTTTATACTAGTGAACATCGAACTTCATCCCCTATAAACATGGGGTATGTAGGCCATTTATCGGGGATGAGGAAAATGGACGAACACTTGAGTAAAGTTTATACTTGAGAGACACTCACTTCTGCTATGATGAGCGGCTATGCACTACCATTATTCACCAAAACTCGAGAAATTCGGTCCAAACACAACAAAAACCACCACCCGCTCTGGTAGTCGTACCTCAACAATGACAGTCGACCTCAATCTGTAGATGCGCGAACTTGTTTCTTTAGCCGCGAATCAAGGGCGAAAATAGTTATTCCAACGGGATTCTATCGAAGTGTTGTATCAAATTTCTCACACAACAATATCAACAATTGGTGTAATTATATAATCAATTATAAAATATATTTTAAACTTTCTTATTATACATATTATTTTTAGATATTATTAATATTAATATTTATAATAATTTTACGATGACTTAAAATAATATCAAAATTTCTTTGAAAAGTATAGTACTCCAAAATGTTGTTATTGTTATTGTTGCTGTTGTTATTGTTATTATTTCTATTAGCATGAAATGACGATACACATATATTTATTAGCCATTAACCTGCCATCCTAAGTTATCACAGATGTAGTTTGCAATTCTTCATATTTTATTATTTTAAATAATGACATTTTTTCCTAAACAAAATTTATTAAATTATTACTAAAATACATAAGTTTAATAATATATATATATATATATATAATATATAAATATCATTATCAAAAAATTATCTTAATTTATATTAAAATTTGATATTACGAATATAAGAAAACTGTTGGGCTCAAGGCATGTCTGAATACCTCATTTAACAAGCCTACACATTGTGACAATGTCACTTACATGACCTAGTGAGTTTTATCACTGTGATATAGTATACGTCTCAAATGTACTTGTTTTGTTCTCATGTACTCAGATTTATTCTGATTGCTCAAGTTAATGAGCTTAGAAAATTTCTAGCAACTAGATTGTATATAGGATCTGCAATTAATCATCCTGGAAGAAGTTCAAGTTGTTCTGCTGCAGGGTGAAATACTTTGAAGGAATAAGGTGCAGAAATCTTTCTAAGTCCCCATGTCGAGAAGTTAGAATGAACTATGTCGTGAAGTCCTTAAAGCTATATCGGGGAGTGTTGAGATCGCAAAGTCCAAATGCTTAGTTCGTGAAGTCAGTTTATGCTATGTCGTATACTCCTCTCAGCTATACCGCAAAGTCTTCAATATAGCTATACCGCAAAGTCTTCAACATAGTTATACAACAAAGTCTCAGTTGAACAATGTCGTGAAGTCTTCATACAGCAAAGTTTCAAAGAGCTATGTCAATATGATTGGAGAAGAGGAATACTGGAGTTCACGATATCAGCACTTAGCCATTTAACAACAAGACAAAAGAAGGTACAAGGCATGCAGAAAGAAAATGGAGACAAATACTGGAAGCATCTGTATTGGTCTGTGGTCTAATTACAGATGGCAAATCTACAGCTCAACTTGGAGAGAAAGAAACGGAAAATAAAGGCTAGTGGTGGTCCTTATATGCACAGTGTACTCTCTATGGTCTGTTAGAGCCGTCATAGCAGTAAGAGGGTATTTGTGTAAAATAAGTATGTGCACTAGTTTTGTACAGGTCTTATATATCATACACATCAAGTCATTAGCCAGAAAGGTGATAGAAAAAAAGAATATTCATCTCTTCTTTATATATAAGAAAACAAGGAACAGTCAGTTCTTATTTTGAAGCCAGAATTTCATTCTAGAAGCTGTAGTACTCGATTTACTTAATACAAAGTAGATTGAAATATTTGTGTGTTCTTGTTCTTACTATTCCGCATTCAAACACACACTACACAACAAACAGTTTTCGAAAAGAACTTCATATTACTTGAAACTATCCATTCGCTCCCCCCTCACTCTGCATAGTTTCCTTGTGATATTCATACCCAACAAAAAATTATCGCCAATTGTGCACTGCACGGGCACGGGTACTTATCTAATATATATATATATATATATATTGATAACAGTAATATTAATATAAAATAATGAATAATTTAAAAATTACATGTAATTCCAAACCCTGCAATTTAATTGAGTCTATACTATATTATAATAGAAGAAATATTAAAAGTTTGATCGGTATGGTACTAGTTGTTTTTAATAAATTATCCTTACTTATTTATTTTTGGGACCTATTATTTTAAACCTATCTTTTAACCCTAATTAATATATAAATCAATTTCCTTTATCAACGAAAATACGTTTCCTTTTTTATTTTCCCCACCTAAAACACCTCCCTTTCCAAAAAAATCACAATCAATTCTTTTTAATGAAAAGTTATAATTAATTATTTATGGGCTTACTTCGGTATTTATATTATCCATACTATATTTTATTAAAACAAAATTAAAGATAATTTGTTGGTCGGGATAAAGGTCTCCGACTTAAACAAAATAATACTCCCTCTGTCCCTTTGAATTCTATACGTTACTTTTTGGCACGCTTTTTAAGACTCATTTAAAGTATAGTTTTATAATTTTTTTTGAAATTTTTTTCTGAAGAAATATTTAATGTTTAAACTTTTATTCAGAAAAAAATTAAAAAAATCAAGGAACTACACTTTATAGAAACCTCGAAATGCGTGCAAATAGTGAACGTATACATCCCCGTGGGACGGAGGGAGTATATATTATTCACCCCTGGCTAAAAGAAATTACACTACTGAATCATTGGTTCATTGCTCTATCTTACAGCTAGTAGGCTAGATATCATGTTTGCTAAATGTCTATATGCAAGGTTTCAGTCTGATCCCAAAGAATCTCACCTCATAGCAATCAAGAGAATTTTCAGATACTTAAAAGGCACACCTAATCTAGGCTTATGGTATTTAAAGGGCACAGGGTTCAACCTGGTTGGTTACACTGATTCTGATTATGCTGGATGCAGGATTGATAGAAAAAGCACTTCTGGAAGCTGTCAATTTCTAGTTCAAAGGTTAGTGTCTTAGTTCAGTAAGAAACAATAATCCACGGCAACATCTACCGCTGAAGCTGAGTATATTGCTGCTGGAAGTTGTGCTCAATTGCTTTGGATTAGAAATCAATTACTGGATTATGGACTAGTATTGGAGAACATCCCTCTAATGTGTGACAATACTAGTGCAATATCCATTGTTGTTAATCCTGTTAATCATTCTACTACAAAGAATATTGAGATAAGGTACCATTTCATAAGGGAACATGCTGCAAATGGTACTATAGCAGTTACTTATGTTTCAACTGAGAAACAATTGGATGACATATTTACTAAACCACTAAATGAAGCGGTTTTTAACAGATTAGTTAGTGAGATTGGAATGCTCAATCCTTCATTTAGTAGTTCTAAGTAATTCTGTCAGTTAATGGTTGCAGCAGTAACCCTTCACTGTGTTCAAATAATCTTTTTGTATTAGAGTGAAAGGTAGCTGAGATATGATTTATAAATATTTCAGTATTTACTGCATATTTCTTAAATCATATGATACTTGTAAACTGTGATCTTTTAGGACATCTCGACATAGATGTTCATAGGAGTTCATGGTATAGTTCACAATAAATAGACTCATATCGCAAACTGTTCAAGATATGAGACTTTGCGGTATAGTTCATTTTATGACTTTGCGACATAAAATAAGTATATCGACAAGTCTCCAATTTTGTGACAGAATGTCAAATTTCAATTTGAAATTATCAATATAAGTCTAACATTGAGATTTCTTAAATTTTTGAGAGTTCTCAATATTATATCACAAAGTTCTATCATTTCATTTCCAGACTATGCGACATAGTTCAATTCTAAACTATGTGACATAGTTCATCTCTAGACTATGCGATATAATTCAAATCGAGACATTATGGTATTATTCAAACACTTCCCGATACAGTTCAGCTTTTGACTACACGACATATCAGAAATTGTACATATTCATATATAGCATTGTCTCATTCATATTTTAACCCTTTTAGCAAACTTCTTTCATTTTCTTATCGAGTTCTCAAAATTCTTCAAGCACTCAATTCCTCCACAACCTAAAATCAAATTTCTTCTTTCTCTTCTTAAACCTAATTCTAGAAATGGCACTCTCAATCCCCAGAGATACAAACTACCTAACTATCCCTTCTAAAACCGAAGCAAATGAAAGGTACAAATACTTTGTACGCTTTCTCAACAGCTCCTACCTACATCAAGCCTTAACAATGGGTCCTACTCTATATGTTGACTTTCTGGAAGCTTTCTGGAGGACAGTTTCTCATGCTGAGATGGCTAGAGAGGATGGAAGCTCTTCCACTGAGATTACCTGTGTAATTGGAGGCAAGCAACTGCAATTTGGTGAAAGAGAGATAAATCAAACCTTTGATTTCAAAATTAAAGATCATGATGCTGAAGCTGCAGATGTTCAGATGGTAGAGTTTTTGGAATTTATTCGTTATGCTGATCCAATTAATCTGGGGAAGCTGAACAAGAAGTTTGTGAGAAGAGAGTGGTCCTTTCTGTTTGATGCACTTCAGAAAGTATTTCTTTGCAGAAAGACAGGCTGGGACCACATAAGTCACCATGCTGTTAGGCTGGCTTACTCTCTTGCTTACATTCAAGAGATAAATGTTAGAGCAATCATCCTCAAGGAACAGGTTAGATGTCTGGGGTCAGAATATACGCCAATGAGGTAATGAAATCTTTTATCCTAGATTCATACAATGCATTTTAAATTCTTTAAATAATACCTTGCATGAATCACAAGGAATAGATAGAACAAAGCTGGTTTATCCTAAATCCACGTCCAAAGTTCTATTTGGCACATTGGATACTAGGAATAAGGTGGATGTAGTTTTAGGTGTCACTGAGCATATGCAAAGGACATTTCAAACTTATCCCCTTACTCAGCCTATATATCATACTCTTTCCTGGAAAGGGAAGGTTAAGACTGGTGAAGGTTCACAGTCTAACCCAAGCCTCCCGAACCCATCCAACACCTCTGCAAACACAAACTTAGTGATTAGGGAGCCAAGTGCACCAACCTCTCAAAAGGTTGATGCTACTAAAAAGAAGACCAAGAAGAGAACCAAAATTCTAATTGATGAAGATTTAGATATAGGTAATGAGGAACCTGAGTCACAGCTCACCAGACAAAGTAAGAAACCCAAATCAGCCACCACTGGTTCCTCCCAACAGGATATAGATGTGTTAAAAGGGGTACGCCTGCTACTATCAGCTGCCTCTCAACAGGTAGGTGGTATTGAAAAGAGTAGTCTCCCCACTACAACTTGTACAGAGTCAGCACAGAGTCAAGAAATCACTCTTGACTCAGGTGATATAAGGGGAACACTGATTGGAGAGCACATCACACGTGAAACTCCTCCTATTTCTCAGGGGGAGTTGCCAAAATCTATTCTACAAGCCACTTCTCTTCCAGAATCTGCATCTCAAATTTCTTCGCAACAGGTATATGCTCATTCTCATGACACTCCTGTAATTGATCATTCATAATTTGATTCTGTGATTGAGCCCCCATCAAGTGACATAGTGCATGACACTGTGCTCACCACCTAGGACATACATTCAATTGGTCAGGAAATGCATGATGGGGCATATTCTAATGGCACCAACAAAAACATGGAGGATTCACCAGTCTTAACTAGAGACTCCATGCCAGAGGTGCCTCGCACCAGCTCTAACTTGGCTCAGGCCACCCTTTCTAAATGGGTGGATCCTGTGCAACATGATAGGCCTTTAGGATCATCTTCTGTGCTACCACAATTGACGGATGAAGCACTTCAAAGCTTACATGTGGAACAGATAGATGAGGTCTGAAAGATTGCTCAACATCTCCTGACATCTAATCTACCAAATAAAGACTATGAAGCTATACTCTTATGTCATAAGGAGGATGTTGAAGCTCAACAAAACAAGATCATTGATGAGGCTCAGGTTGAAGGAAATGTAGATGCCTGGCTGGATGGTAGAAGGTCAGTGAAGCTTAAGGATGCACTTCAATTTCTGAGGGAGGAGTATCTCACTATATTAGGCTCCGATGCTAAAGAACTCACTCCAGTGGAACTCTATGATACCATCAATGACTTGTACAAGAAACAACTGAAAGCTCTTCACTATCTTGGAAAGGGTGCTCAATCTAAAATCTCTTCTAACCAGGAAGCCACATCAAAGGCAGTCACTGAATTGAAGAACAAATATCTGACTGACTTTCCCTCCCTGACTGGAATTCTTGGAAGCACTAATAAGACAAATGACAAGGTCTTGATCATGGACACTACTCTAGCCACTCTTAAAACTTAAGTCACTTCTCTCACAGAAGTAGTCAGCAAGCAACTCCTATCTAATATTGATATCAATGCCAACTCAATGTTTAATGGCAAAATCAATATGGAAATGCTCTAGAGAATGAAGTACCCATCTCCAACATTTCCAAGTATGATTTCTCAAGACTGAAGAACAAGTCCTTAGATCCTTTCAAGTCCGAAGATCTATTTTCCAAGGTTGCTCAGCTGGAGAAGGAAGTGTCTGAGCTCAAATCTGACAACTCTCATCTACATGACACCTCGGAAAATATGGACAGAAAAATGACTAAACAAAGCGCTGCAACTCAACAACTTCTTCTTAATCATCAACAGATGATGGCTGCCATGATGACTAAAATGGGTCTTTAATCTCCAGCAGCAGTGTCTTTACAGCATTTAGCTCCTTCAAACCCTAGTGCCCCAAGGTAGTCTGCTTACAAGCCTAAGGGGAAGAATAAAGATAGAAAGGAAGAGGAGAGCACTGTCTCATCTAGGAGAGGGAGAGTAGCAAGCAAGGGTAAAGGGAAACTGACTGAATATGATCTTAAACCAGTGACATGTCCTTCAGTAGAAGTAATCTCTAAGGATGGCCAAAAGTGCACTGTTATAACAACAGTTTACCCTGGAACTATGAATTTGAACATCAAAGATCTTCCTCCTCCTCAAGTCAAGGATGCCCAACCAATGAAGGTGGATGTCATCTCTCAAGCCATACTTTAGGAAGCTGCAAACTCACATGTCTATCATGATGAAGCATTCCTCAAGTATCTGAAAGCCAGTTTTGGGAAAGAAGGTGGAGATACCTTGTTATACAGTCAAAGGCTGAAGAAGGAACTCAACTTCATCACAGTCTTGGTGAGGGAGATTACAGGAGCAGTGTTGAAAGAGATAATTCTTGTTTCTAAGGATAACTCAATCTGGCATTTCAAACTCTGGAAAAGTTGAACTATGTAGAAGTGGATGTGCTACTCAAACCTGATTAAGAAAAATGGAGCAAAAAAAAAAACTTTGTATGATGAGCTGTTAAAGGATCAACCTAAGAGGATACCTGAAGTGAGCAGGAAGACAAGGACCATCATCTACATAAATCCAGTCACAAACAAAGTTAATAAACTTTCAATTCCTAGAAACCTAACTATCAACAACAAAAGCAAGATTCTCTACATCATAGATTTGCTAAAGAATAAAAGGGGTCCCAGGACTGCAAAAGAACTTGAAGCAATCACCATTCTACAATCATTCATCTCAACTAGACTCATTCCAGAATCTGTCAAGCATGAGAAGAAGAAGAAAAATGATGATGATGAAGATGAAGACAGAAGTGGTAGGAGAGGAATTGACCACAGGAGTGATAAGGGTGAAAGGAGTGAAAGAAGTAAGTACAAGAGAACAAGAAAATCTAAAGATGCTAAGGATGACAGAAAGGATGATGATAAGAAGGAAGAGAAGGTGAAGACAAGGAGTGGAAGTCAGCAAGCTAAGGACATTACTAGCAGTGTCTTAACCACTTCACAAAACTCTAAGTCTAGGGTGGATACTGTTAGTAATGATCCAACAATATCAATTATTCAAGCTTCTGAAACTGACTTGCCACAGAAAAGAAATGAAAAGTCAAATCTTAATGGAAGTTCCACACGGTGACAACTAATGGAGTTCTACAGTGGATTAAAGAGAAAGGCACTAAAAAGCTTTCAAAGGATATGTTACTTAAATCTGGATCACCTTGGATATCTATGCTACTTCAAGTTAAGAAAATTCACTTCAAGATGACAACTAGAAGAACAAGGAAAACAAAGAAAACTAGAGTTATCACAAATGTTATTGTTCTGAATCTACCATCTTTAGATGAAGATTATGATCAAGATGCAACAGCATTTTTGAGAGCTCAAAGGATATTTGAAGTCAAAATGATTAAAGATCAGCTGAAGATTAAGTACACTGATGGAAGAGAAAAAGAAATGAAGTTAGGAGAATCGAGATTCTTCCCCATATATGATTTGGAAAGAATAAATGCTCTGTTGAACTTTGAGGAAATTGATGAAAGATTTTGGAAGCTAGAAATTGCTAAGTTCCTGAAGTTTTCTTCTTGAAAACCCATTTGCACCCTATAGGTTTTACCTCTTCGGTGGATCAACTAAAGTCTATACTTTATTTTGATACATGGATTTTATCTTGGATTTCATGGCCTCCAGCCATCTCTCGGAGTCTGGACTGTTCATAGCACCTTGGTAGGTGAGAGGCTCATCATTATCCATAAGCATCACATCACCATCTTGAGTCAAGAGAAAT
>PHNY01054481.1:0-14411 GCA_003724115.2 Anethum foeniculum
ACAAAAATTTTATATCATATATTAACAAATACATTTATATCACATATTTAATATATAACAAATTATAAATAACATAAAAATTAATATATATATATATATATATATATATATATATATATAAAATATAAATAATCGGATCGGATCGCATCAAATCCATATCCGATACTTATCGGATCGGATCGTTAACGGATCGGATTTTTAGCGGATCAGATTTTTTTTGCATGATCCATATCCGCTCCATTAGGCTTCGGATCGGATCGGATCGGACCGGATTTCCGCTCCATTGACAGCCCTAAGGAGGAGTATTAAAATATAATATAAGATCCTCGAAATGGTCATTCTCTAACACCTTGAGGTTTTAGAGTAACTGATTTC
The DNA here is from genome assembly GCA_003724115.2 of Anethum foeniculum. Classification (NCBI taxonomy): domain Eukaryota; kingdom Viridiplantae; phylum Streptophyta; class Magnoliopsida; order Apiales; family Apiaceae; genus Anethum; species Anethum foeniculum. The sequence continues at coordinate 376 of PHNY01054481.1, forward strand.
TTAACATACTCAATGCTTGAGAGCGGAGAGAGATGCTCGGTGCTTGTTCAGGTAATGGAAGTTTGTTTTTGGAGGGAAGGGACTGTGTGGGGTCCACGTATATCTTAATTTTATCCTACTTGCGCACAAATTTAAATTTTACAATCCTATTTTATCAAAAATAAACATAAAAAGTTTCTTTTTCTGCAAAATAAATACTATTCTCTCAAATCCATGATTATAATTGAAATACAGATTTATGATTTATGAGATTAATTTTTAGAGATGATTTATTGAAAGTCAATGATTTTAAAAAATGGGCCGATTTGTATAACCATCTCAAAATTAAAATTATTCAAAACCAATTTGAAATTGACACCAAGTCCCAAAGGGGTATATTTGACTGAGGCAGAGTTTGAAATTCTGAGAATCTTACTAAATTCAGGACCTGTTATTTTGTATGTATTTATTTAAACTTTGTGCAGAGTTGCAGACTATCTGTAGACTATCTGTATACATAAGATCATGATATTATTTGAATATATGATTAAAAATAACTGTGACATATTAGTAATTTTTTAAGTTAATATTTATGATACTATTTATTCCTTTACTCCATGAATATTATAAAACATACTCTAAATTTTTTAAGTTAAATTAATTCTGTTCTTCAATGTTGATGTCATACAGACATCGAAAAGCATGAAATAGCTTCAGGATGTGTTCTATGTTTGTGGCTTGCATGAGACGGTTTAGCAGTTTCACAAGTAAACATTTTCGAACTTCTGCTTCATTTGACATTTCTCATTGTTCCACCAGGTTATTAATAGTAGCAACAATATTTGTAACTACTAAACAATCCGGTGCAGAAGTAGCACAAAATGAGCACATGATCTCAAAAGTTTAACAGTTTACTCGAATGTTAACATCTTTCGCAAGTAAAAGTAACCTATCTTAGTTATATAGTTTCGGATAATATTTCTGAAAGCTAGATATGCAGTTTCTCCCCATCAATGCTTGAATGCGACAAGAACATGAGCTGCAATCCAAACATTAGAAAATGTAAACATATATTAGAAGAATACTGCTATGATAATCATAATAAACTGAGTCATTTGTGATGCATATGCTATAAGATTTCACAATTATTAGAAGAACAGATTTATAATGTTAATTCATGTCTACATGTAATCTTTGAACAGGAATTACTCAAGTTATCTGAAATTCTAAAATTCTGAACTGTTTCTTTTCGTAGTTCAAATATTGTGTTTATTGCAATGATACCAATAAGGTCGACAAGTCATGGGTAAAGGAACTTACTTAAAACTCTGGGATCAGTGAGAATTTTGGAAGCTAGGTAGATTCAGCTGCTTTAACAACTTCAAGACATGATATTTGGAGGCTGAATATTGTAATCCAAGAGCAAATCCATCTTTACGATACTGCATTGACACAAAGTTAGCAATAACTTTACGTAATTCCTATATAACTATGTAAAGAGTCTAGAGTAAAAAACTAGACTTCTGAAACTAGAAACAGAAAGAGTATACAATTAGATATGAATTACAATAAAAGAACTGCACCTTTTCCCCGAGAATCAAGACATCAACGTCAACCCATCCAGACTTCTGAAAACCAGTTAGCCTGCCCCGCCCCTTGTAGCGAGCAACCTAATTCCCATGAAGATGATCACAAGGCAGTTGAGACATTAAAGAAGGCAGGCAGGAGAGTGAAATATATTGGATATGAGCACAAAAGAATACATAAAGGTGTGATACAAGACCACTAGAAATGGTACATCACCAAATGTCTTGAGCTATATAACCAAAGAACGTACCGCTCCAAATTCTTTTTCTACAACAGACCCTGGAGGAAGCTTGTATTTTTCTCCAACTTTTGCTCTGAATACTACCTGTAGCAATAGATACTCTCATCAGATAGGTATTTGTTTATGTCTCCGAAAAAGAAATATATTTGCTACTCATACAACTACAAACAGCAGGAAAAGTTGGTAAGAAAAAAAAAACCTCAAATCATAAAAGGTTCCAGTCATGTTCGGTTCCCTATTATGTTTCATACAAGTGTTCTAATTTCAACATCACACAAATTAGAAAATATATAAGAAACACACTGAATGCTCCTTCGATCCCCAAATTAACTCAAGTGTTGAATAAAAAGAAGAATCTTGGTCTCATGCTTATCAAAAATTAGGAAAATTTAATGAAAGACACCCTACATGTATTGAGCTAAAAATGATCCATTGTAATAAGAAATTCCTAAACTGTACACAGGTATGTATAAACACAAATAAAGACATGTTCATGTGAGGAAATACTGGCCTGGCTAGCTGGCACATCAGGATCACCCGTCAATTTCACAGCTTCAACATAATAAAATGACTCAATTTCAGAAGGATCCTCTACTTCACCATTTCCTTGCCACTGCCCAAACTTACGTCTGAATTGAATAACTTCGGTAACAAGGTGGCCGTTTGAGGCAGTATACAATCCTATAAAAGTAAAAGCAATATAGTTATCTTGAAAAAAAAAAAAGCAGGTTTTAAATCTTTAAGTCAGGCTGGAGGCAAGAACATGGCAAGTCAATAGTATAAGTACGAACATGAACACTTTAAAAAAATTCATTATCCTGCACACTACCGACTAGAGGATCTGAGGACATTGTGACATTAATCTTGTTGAATGATGTTGATCCAGATAGTACAGGCTGTTGGTTTTGGGCTTTTACTGCAGCGAGCTGACAAGAAATTATGTGGATCTTCTAACTGTAACATGTTTACAAAGACAGGCTGTAGGATTATATTTTCCAAATCAAAAGTATAGTTTCAGTACTGAAGGAGCAAACCATAAAAGCAGTAGAAATAAACCTTTTTAGACTTCCCCGTGCAAATGCTCTCAATATTTTCAAAGGTGAGGTGATCTGCAGTACGATATCCTTCACAAGTACTGTGATCAAACTGTTGACCTTTATCTTCTTCAACAGTCAGACAGAACGAAAAGCAACCATTTCTGTCCAGTTCAGCTGGTACTCGACGTAACTCTTTTACCAATTTCTTGGCATTTTCCTCTTCAAATGTACCAAGTGCAAATTCAATATGGCAAATTACAGCTTGGTCTTTGCCATCTATATCCCCAGTACCAGAATTCTTTGCATTCTTAGTTGGTTCGAGATCAATTTGAAAGTCAGAACATAACTTCTGGATCAAGGGGTTCATAGCATTCTCCGGATTAGCTGCAACATTATTCTTAAGTATCCAGGTCAACATGTCTTTTTTAGTTTCAAGTTGTGGCAAGAACACTTGCATACGTATGATATCTTGCAGAGAACCCATGCCTTTACCATCTTGAGTATCTGCCTTGTAGTTCAAGTACATAGCCTACAACACACGTACACTTGAGAGTATGACGAGGGAAATTGTAGATGTACGAAATACTTGTATAAATAATAGTCCTGGACTTGGCAAATCCATCCATCTCACTGAAAAGAGCTTACGTTAAAAAGACTTGGTAGGTTAGTAACATATATTGAATCTACCTATTGCTATTTTGGAGCAGCTGCACTTTCATGCATAATATTGGAGCATAGCATATAAGTGAAAGGTACCTGCTCCTTGAGTTCACCTACTTCACTAGTGGTAACATATATCTCAAACAATGGGGTGCCGTCTTTGGATGTTGCAAGCTGCCTGAAAGCCATATATAGTTGCCAACAGATAACATTACATAAATAAAAACACAGAATGAATTAACTAACTACAAAGTGCAAACAAATTATGTGATATTGCTAATTGCAAGCCAAACAGTTTGTAGTCACATGTAGTAATGGTAAACAAAATTTCCCAGTATGTGCTTGAGGTGAAACTGGTTTATACTATATTATTTAAATAGGCCGCAGATTGTTTCACAAATCCATAAATAAAGGAATAAGTAACTTGTTTATTACCACTTAAACTATATGTCAAGAAATAAGTAGAATGTATACGTTACGGACGTTTATACAGAGGTGGCAGTTGCCTCTACTGTCTTCAAATTTTAGACATCTTGTCATACTATTTACATTTTCTTTTGATGCCTTCTTTGCAGCCTTTCAAGTAAAAAGTAAAAAAAGTTCAAATGTTTTGTAGTTTAAGAATATTCCAAAAAATTCCAAAGCCGGAGGTTTTCACAAAAAATGCTTATATGCTCTCCTAGAAGAAGGGAATAATCTGCGTACATCTCACCCTCTACAGACCTAACTTCCCAATTGAAAGTACCCAGTTTGGTATATTATGCTGTAATCTATATGCAATATTGTGTTAAAAATTTGTTATGAAAGACAAAAGAATGTAGGTATGAAGTAGAAGTATTTACAATGTCATTGACCTTACCAAGGACTATAACTTTTTTCTAGGAATCTTCCATGCTCTTGACTTATATGAATAATTTGACCATAAGGATCTTTACGATCTTCAGAAACACCAGCCCACCACCCCACCTGCAAAATTGGCATGAAAAAGAAACTATGTATGTAGTACCAGAAATAGACAAAGACAGCCATATACATATGCTAGTTGCTACGCTGAATTTAAAGAATGGCAGTATTTGTGTATTAGAAGCTACAGGTCATTCTGTACATCAATAAAATTAAAAGAAGACACAAATGAGTGAGTACATGTTACTGCATTATTTCAACATTAAAAAAAACAATGTTAATCCTAGTAAATGATTTTGAAAAATAAATTGCTAACTACTAGATAAACAGGGCTGTGCTTCTCTGTAGTGCGACATCACAGCATATAATAGCCTCATTAACTAGCTAGGTATTTTGCAAACATAAGAGTCTATACTAAAAATTAAACTTGCGCATGCTACAAGTTTGTACATGCTACAAAGAAAATTTAAGGTAAGAAAGTACTGAATCACAACTTTAAACTAACTTCCCAGTCACATACTTGCACCTACCTTGTTTAAGCACCACACGGCGAATGAGTACTTACAGAAATCTACATTTAATGTTGAGAAATGCAACTACGTATTGACAACCAATTGCAGTAGTCCCTAGAAATTAATTAGATGAACAAAAACAACATGCTTGCTCAACATATCTCTGTCAACAATTACTTTGCTTGTCTTCCAGTCTAAAAAAAAAAACAAAGTCAAATTTCTTTCAAATCAGTGTAAACCACTTACATATTCTACATTAGCACTGTCGTATGAGAAAGAAGAATCCTCTTCCATTTTAAACTATTTTTTCAAGTTATCATTGGTAAGGATGCCCCAACTGGATACAGGATAGTACTAAAATACCTAGAGCAGGAGTAAGATGCATGTATAGGTTGATGATTCCATGGAAAACCTTTAGATAGAGTTTGTTTAAGTAGAAAAATCTGAAATAAGGGTTTGCAGCGGAGAAATAAGAAGAGGTCCATGCCAGCAATAAAGAAGCCATGGTTAGACTGATGAGCCCTTTTTTCCTTTCCTTTTTTTCTTTTTTCAAAAAATGGGGCATCATTGCTATTTTACCAAATACATAGCCTAAAGCTTAAATCCTGATGGTCTACAAATACATTATCAAGAGGGTAACAGAAACCTCTGCAAGTTTTGGATGTAAAGGAGTAAACAGGCACAACAAGCACAATTTGATTACTAGATATATTGTAATTCCTTTGTAAACAATAATCAGATAAATTATTGTTGTTCAGACAAAATCAAAGAAAGGAGATTTGTGCTCCTGATTTATATGATGTGAATAATTTCCCATTATCAATAACTCACAAGTAAAAATAGAAAATAATAGGTATACTATCCTTCATATTTACTTTGATCACTTTAATCACTAACCAGTAACCGGTCATGCATTAGCATAATCCCACAAGATTGTTGCATGCAAACAAAGAATTATAGGTAAACTATCTTCCAAGAATTAGGTCTCAAAAAAAAAAAATCTTCCAAGAATTACATTATAAGCTTACCAATCCTGCACCAGAATGATCGCGCGAGAACTTAGCATCTTTACAACGCTCTTCCTTGATAGATTTCTGCAGTGAAAATTGCATGTGCAGAAGAAAATGAATAACTAAATTTAGCTCTAAATTATCACATATCTCAAGTTCAAACAAATACTTGTCCAACATTCAGATTGGACTTCAATCTGCCCACAGGATCGTTCTGAGTAGCTGCTCTGATTGCCACTTGAAGTCTAACAGCATTTTCCTCTTTATGAACGACATGAGTGCCCAGTGACTGTTTAAAGAGAAAGGTAAACATGAGAACAATGTATTAGTATTTTTACTACTTAAGGAACTTATGACAGACAAAAATCTTGATCAGTCTTCTTCTTCTCCTAAAAATGATGTATTAGTATATATACTAAAAACAAATTTTACGAGACACAAAAAATTAATTAGTCTTTCTTCTATAAATACAATGTATTAGCAAATCTACAACGTAAGAATTTTAAGATAGACGAAACTGTTGACTAATCTTCTTCTTCATCTTAGGCAAAGAAGCATCTTCCTCATTCCAAATTTGGGTGAGATTTACCATAACCTACCAAAAGGCACCAATAAACGACACATTTCCTGCATTCAGTTAAGCTAACTAGCCTGCACAAACTTGCAAATGCAGACTTTTCCCGATGTCAAACCAAGTATTCGTGCAGAGTTTCTCTTAATTGTTCTGTCTTGTCTCTAGTTTATCTCCCTCTACTGCTCGACATTAAATACTAAAGAAGTCCTTCCCAAGCCCCCATTATTTTAAAACGCTCAATTAATTTTTATTCCCTTCACAAGCTACCATTTTAGCACACAATTGAGAGTTCGAACAAATAATACTACATAAAATCAAAGAACCAAGCACACAACAAGTTGATTCCCCAAAATAAAATATCAAAATTAACACAAAACTCCATAAAATAAATCTTTTTGTCCTAACAAAGAAAGTATCAAAACAATGTGGCTTAAACCTCAAAAAACCAAACCAAACATATCCCGTTTTTAAAGAGAGTAAGATGTAGCAAAACCAAACTCCGAAGGCCTACTCCTAAGAGTGGATATAATCATAAAAGTAGATAAATATTTAAATACACACACAGAACAGCATTTGAAAAAAAAAAAAAAAAAGTCATAATAAACATGAATACAAATATATGTACACACATTTACCTTGAGTTGAGAAAAAATAGGCAGAGATTTTAAGACTGGGTTAGGTGAAATGAAGTTAATAGGGTTTTTAAAGGAGCTAATAAAAGTAGCAGGGGAAGAGTGGAGAAGAAACGACGCCGTAGTGAAGCTGCTACACAGCTTTCTTCTCAGAAAATGCATTGTGTAAATATATGTGTTGATGTATGTATGTATCTGTGTGACTGTGTATATATTTGAGTAAGATGATGGTCTGGTACTAATAGTACAAGTTATGGAATTTAGGAGATACAAATTTATTGTCCTCAGTTTCTAAATTTTACAAAATTTAGGAGATGTAGAATTTTCGGTGGGTGCTCACCTTAATTACTACTAATTTTCACCCATTTTTTATGAGTTAGTTCTTTTATTTTAACTGGTGAAATTTTTTATGTATATAGATTATCATTATTAATGAGATTAAAATTAATTAAAATATAATGACACTCTTGAATAAACAGAAGAAGGCTCAACGTGGCTTTGCTATAAATTTCACTTATTTAAATTTTTTGTGGATCTAAATTTCTATAAATACATAACTGATTGCTATAAGATATACTCATTTAAAGCCTTATAATAATTGTAATATCTGTTTTTATAAATCTTACTAAATTGTACAAATGCTATATTTATTAAAGTTATACTAGGTTAAGATAGAACACTCAAAAATATAATTAAAGACTATTGTTATAGACTATGAGTCTTATCACCAAAGTAAGAACCATTACTAATTCAAATTTCTTAATACAAGTTCGAAGAGGTAAAGGCTCAATAATTTTAGTACCGATTGGATTTCACTAATTTTATAATTTTATTATTAACGTATGTAATATGCATAGGATTAATAGGAGTTTAAATTTAAAAGTGTAATAATGGAAAATATCATACTGCAATATTAATACTCCCGCTGTCCCATTTTAACTGCTTTTTTAGAGAGTGGCACATAGACCAATTTTGCATTTATTGAGATGTTTATTTGAATAGTTTTTACACCACTACCCCTAATAAAGTCAAAGTAAACTAATATTTCTATTACATGGAAAATATAAGTTGCATTAATGAGGGGTAAAATGGAAATTTAATTGCTAAACAATGCATAAAAACTAGAAAAAGTCACTTATTTTAGGACAACAACTAATTTCTGTTAAAATGGGACAGAGGGAGTATAAATTATACGAGAGATAAGAATCCAGTGAATTCAAAATATGGTTTCTATCACTACCAAGTTTTAAAAATGATTGAAACAGTGTAGTCAGCTTTTCAAATTGACAGGTTTAGAAATCTGCAATTTTTCTTGAATTTGGTCATGTTTTAGATTGCATATAGAAGAATGTAGCACAGATATTCCTTTGTGTTTTCCTGACTTGTTCATCCTAAACAATTAAGTATATCAACTACCACAAAAAGATCACATGATCACAAAGTTTGACAGAAAAAGTTTTACCCAAATGTTAACATCTTCCAGAAGTTGCCAATTTTAGTTTTATAGTTCTACAGGTTCTATCAGATTATCGATATTTCTCAATGCTAGATATCCAGTTCCACTCCATTGGTACTTGAGTAACAAAAGAAAATGAGCTGCAAAAATTAAAAGGATACAAACATGATGATAAAAATAAACAATTCGAGTCATGTGGACGAACATAGACTATAAGGCTTAGCACTTGGTATGTGTAACGAATAGATTTTGTCAATATGTTGTAAAGTTAATTCATGTACAAGATATAAACATTAATGATGAATCACTTAAGATCATGATCATCCCAGCTATTCCTTCTCTTTGTTCAAATAACCTTTTTCTTGCAATGATATAAAATTGGTTCGACAAGTCTAGGGTAAAGGACAGACTTGGAAAGTTGAGCAGTGAGATTATTTGAAGCTCGGAAGACTTAGGTGCTTGAACAACTTCAACAGATGATATTTGGAGGCTGAATATAGTAATCCAATAGCAAATCCATTTTTACGGTACTGCACTTGCACAAAGTTAGTTGGACCACCATAAACAATTGTTATCAAAAATCTCTAGCGCAACGAAAATGGAAACAAAAAGATAAATTAGAATACAGTCAACACTAAAACAACAGCACCTTTTCCCCAAGAATAAGGACTTCAACATCAACCCATCTAGACTCCTGAAAACCAGTTAGCCTGCCCTGTCCCTTATAGCGAACAACCTAGATTCCAGTTGGGATCACGAGAAGGTTGAGATATTAGAGAAGACAGATGATACAACAACATACTAGATTTGGCATAAAGAATACACAAAGGGAGTAAACAAGACCAAAGACACAGTACAACTAAAAGACTTGAGCTAAGAGTTGAACAACACACCAGTCCCAATTCTTTTTCTAGGACAGGTCCTGGAGGAAGCTTAAATTTACTTTTGCTCTGAATGCTACCTGTAGAAAAAAGATACTCTCCTCAGATAGGTATTTGTTAATACCACTGAAAGAAAACTAAAGGGAAGAAGAAAGATCAAAGTATACACTTCCTAGGAAACAATATCTACTGAAATATCCCAATGGTCGACTTTTAATTTAATGTGTAAAGAATTGGAATAGATGCACCTATCATGCTAGAATATATAGAACTCTGTAACCTCATCCCATTGGACATGTGTACTTATAGTTTTATTTACGCTGTAAGGAGAAGGCCCATTTATAAACAATTCATCATACAAGAAACTAGATCTACAAACCATTTGCCAGTATTAACTCTGTACGTTAAACTATAAAGGATCTGGCTCTCAAAATCTCACATAGTGACAATTAAGTATTAACTATAGAAAAAGGAATATTTAGCTACTCATACAACTATGGTCAGCAGTTTAAGTTGTCACGAAAAGGAAACTCCGATGATAGAAGTGATTTACATATTTTTCATGTAAGGATCCTTTCTATGTTTTGCAGAAGTATTCTAATTTCTAGTTCCCAAAAATTTCAATGCACCAAAACAGTCACAAAAAAACACACAGAGTTCTCCACCAATGTCAAAACGAACCAAGTATCGAGCTATATTATGATGGTGTGTGATAACAAACCTAAAAGGACACTTGCACGTGGTAGTTTGTAATTTACATATAAAGACATATGTTCGTACGAGTAAATACTTGCCTGGCCAGCTGGCACATCAGGATCTCCAGTCAATTTCACAGCTTCAACATAATCGTATGGCTCAATCACTGAAACTTCCTGCATTTCACCATTCTCTTGCCACTGGCCAAACTTGCGTGTGAGATGAATAACTTCCGTAACGAGGTAACCATTTGAGGAAGTATAAAGTCCTAAGAAAAAAGAACCAATCCAGTTATCTTTAGAAAAACACACCTCTTAAACAAGAATTGAGGTAAGAAGCAAATACACTGTAACACAAGATTGAGTCAATAAAGCGGTATGAACACAAACCCTTAAAAGAATTCATTATTTTGCACACAAATAAATTCATTATCTTGCACACTACCATTTAGAGGATCTGAAGACGCCGTAACATTAATCTTGTCGAATCTTGTTAATCCAGACAATACAGGTTGTTGATTTAGGGCTTGACTGCACATAAGCCGGAAGAATTTAATTGGACATTCATTCTGTAACATGAATATAAAGATAGGCTTAGACCAAATTAATAAACTGATAGAAGTTTAATAACAACGAAGCAGAATACATGAGCAGCGGAATATAAAGATAGGCTGTTAGACCTTTTTAGGCTTTTCCTTGCCAATGGACTCAGCAATATCAAGGATTACATGGTCTACAGTACGATACCCTTCAGGAATATTGTCACCAGACTGTTGATCTTTGTTTTCTTCCACAGTCAGACAGAACGAAAAGCAACATTTACTCTCTAGCACAGCTGGTACTCGGTGTGACTCTTCCTCCAAGTTCCCCCTATTTTACTTTTTCTTGTTCTTTTCTGTTTTTTTACTTTTCCTACTTTTTTCTTTAAAGTTACCAACAGCAAATTCAATCCAAACTACAGCTTGGTCTTCACCATCTGAATCCCCACTGCCAGAGTGGGTTGTAGCCCTAGTTAGTATGTCAGGATTAATTTTTAATTTAGAACATAACAACTTCAGCATGGGATTTGTGGAATTTATAGGGTTTGCTGCAATTGAATTCCTAAGTGTACGAACAAAAATGTCTTCAGTTTTAGCAGATGATGTCAAGTAAAATACTGGCAGACTTGGTGGTTTGAAGTCGGGCTCATAATCCATGCCTTTACCATTTTGAGCAGCTGCCTTGTGGTTCAAGTAGATAGCCTACAATACATGCACACTTGAGAGTATGATAAGAGCTCTAATAAAGTAGTAAACAGCCTAAATACAAATATAAAAGTGACCTATCTGATCCACCCATGTCGATGGAAAGACTTTATGTGGAAAATACTTAGTAGGCTACTAAGAAATTTTACATCTACCTAAAGGTCTGAGCAATTCCAAAACTCAAACTATGCAATATTCCATCATGATGTTTAAGTAGCTGTAATTCATGACACCAGAGCATGCTCGGCTTATTAATAAAAGGTACCTGCTTCTTGTGTCCACCATCTTCATTATTCCTGACATTTATCTCAAACAATAGGGTACCCTTTTTGGCTGTTGCAAGTTACCTGAAACCCAACATAATCGACAACAGATAACATTAAATTATGCATATCTAAACATATTAATTCAAAAACATCTAAAACTGATATTAGAAAGAATCGACTAATGATATTGCGGAAATTCAAGCCAACAAGACTGTTTTCTAATGTATTAATACAGAACAGTGAACTGCGAACAAATATGTCCAGATTGAGCTTCAAGGGAAACTACCAGAACGATTATCAATAAGTAGAGCACATATTGTTTTACAGTTGGTCAATAAGATTTGAAGTAATACAGTATTATTAAGTGGCATTTGGTTAGCAATCAGCATTATACTACCAGTTATAGAAATAGCTATAAAGTAGACTGTTGCGAAATTTAAAACTTTCCACTAAGTTATAGAATTTACCAAGGACTATAACTTCTTGCCAGGTATCTTCCATGATCTACACTTATCTGAATGCTGTGACCATAAGGATCTTTACCGTCTTTGGAAACCACAAACCACCATCCCACCTGAAAAAAGACAATGTACGTGATATCAGGTAGACTTAGAGACGAATAGAACAATTACACACTGAACTAGCCTTGATGTTACAGATAAAGAATGCTCAAGCAAACTTTCTCAAAAAGCTTCGGTGCGACCTATTAATCATTTGTAACATTTAATCGTATGCAAATCAGTACCACAAATTAAGACAGAGTCATTGATGTTATGCATTGAGAAAACAATGTCTACTTGCTACGGTGATCATGTCTGTGGTTGATGATATGACAGATGAAGGTAAAAGATAAACGATATTACAACTAAAAGATAACCTATCACGCCACAAACTGATACAACACACCACATGGATACTTACACAAGTCTATATTCAACATTCAGATTCCCAACGATTTAACTCTTTAACTTTTATGCAAGTCATCAGAACTAAATCAAATACACTACACGTGCGCTGCCATACTTCTTAATCACCATTAGTTTTGATTGTTTCCGTAGTCAGCATATAATTGCATATATAAACATCAAACAGTAATAGGTGAAGTATCTTTCAGAAATTTTACAAATTACCAAAACTGGGTGCAGAAATGATAAATCTCGGACAAATGCAGGTAAAACAGAAATGAACCACAACTGAAAACGTAATGCATCTTTCTTTTTGAACATCACAATGCAAATGTATGTTTACCAGAATCTTAGTCTAACATTCAGTAGCGCAACTAATTATATGTCACTAACAATGTAACTAAGACAACAATCTCAATAAGATGACTAACTTGAACTTAGCACCACAGAACTGTTTTTATAAGACACTCCGGTTAAACCCCAACAGTTCTTACCCTACTGTTCAATCCCGATTGCACTTTACAAAATTGTATATTGTTAACTTAATTACATGGTTAAGAAAGTCACGAAAGATAAATCAACTTTTCTAAGTCACAGACTAGGGTCTTCTTTGTCTATACATCAAAACACAAATATAAACTAATAAAAGGAATCTATATTAAACCGTTAGATGATTGGGTGCTCATAACAAACAAAATTGAACGCACTACAAATGTTCAGCAGACTTCTTATCTTCCACTGCTAGTAAAGAAATGCCAGTATAACAATCTCCAGTATATCCTTCAATTACATTTTAAAAGTCTAACAGACTTTTTCATTATTTTCCATTATCAGTACAGAGTTAGGATATCTTTTCAATTGCATGTTAAATGTCCAACAGAGTTTTGATTTTTTTTCCATTATCAGCATAGAGCCTCTAGTATAACAATATGTAGTATATCTTTATAAAAATTTCTTTTACCAGTCAAAATATCATTGGCATATTAGTGCAAGTAAGCAAAGTCCTATCAGCCTCCAGATATAATCAGAACATTTTCCTTATTCATACATCAATCATAAAACAATATCTGTATCGGACATTCATATCCACCATTCATAACGAAACTAAATCATAATCACAACAATTAAAAAAACAAAAAAAAAACATTTAACTAAGTTAACAACCTAATTAATTACACAACTGTCTACTTATATCCAACAGATCTGTGCTGTCATTTTCCTTGCCAATATAAACATCAGAAAATTAATAGTTAACTATGTTCTAAAATGTTACAATATCTGTTAGGTCCATTGGTCAAATACAGAGGGGTGAATGTATTTGTGTTCGTTTTTTAAAAATATTTGCAGCGGAAAATAAAAATCAAACAACCACAAACGAGATCCGGGGTTAAATTCTTATATTAAGAAATAACCACGAAGGTTTGCTTACAATCACCAAATAAAACTATTTGGTG
>PHNY01054507.1:2417-13828 GCA_003724115.2 Anethum foeniculum
GGAGGGGAGGCACCGGTGGTCGATGACATTATCATGATCACCTAAATTACTGGTTGTTACAATTTTGATTTTTTTTTGGAGGGAATATATTTAGTGACAGGATTATAATTAGTTGGGCAACTTTATGAAATGCCCCCTCAAAAAATAAAAAACACCATATATGTCATGGTGGTCTGTGTAGTGTAGAAGTAACATTCTGTATGAGTTATAGTTTTAAATGAATAGACCTTGAAAAAGAAAGCAGGCTTACTTGTCTGTAATATGGTTTCAATTTAATGTTTTGGATTTTGCCATTAGTCTTGGCAATTTTTTTTAAATTTTTTTTTGCCATTTGTTGATATATAAGTTCAAGTCATGCATTCCTTGTGTAATGAAATTCATGTAAAATATATTTAAATGTGCTATATTATATCAGAAGAAAAAAAAGGGGGAAAATCTGAAAAGAAAACAAGATAAACCCATGTTACTTTTTCTTTAAATGACATCCAAACAGGGTCTTGCTAGTTGTAACCTTATCTCATGAGTAGCTCATATTTAAACACGTGTACACCCGCGTCTTTCTAGTTAAGGAATGTAAACTCAAAAATCTTCATGCTGATAGTCAGATACTTCATGCTGATGCAGCCAACTAACTTGCTACAATACATACATTGACACTGATGGCTTCTAGTATGTCTTGTCATTCTTGGCTGGCTATATCTTCCTGTGGTAACTACAAGATGATGATGATGAAGAAGTTGTTATTTTCGACATTTTCGACTAGGAAACACATTGTTTCTCCGATCAAGAGTGGAGGTATAGGTGGAGGTTTATGCAGAGGCAGAGTTATATGGTTGCATGGTTGCGTATCGAAGTCGAGAATGATGGGGTTTAAATGCTATTCGGTTAAAGAAGATGTCGATGATGATCTCGAAATGGATTACAGACTCTTTTCTAATCTCAGTCAATCTACTTTCAAAAGGGAACCAGGTATATCAATTTCTTTACTTACATGTGTAATGTGTGAGATGTTTTTGACTATTAGTCTCTTCTTAGTTGGATGACCTTGGTGAATAGTGTAAGTTCCTCGGACACCTTAATATTTTAGATGGACCGGTTACTTAACATAGTATTAGAGCTCGGCTTAGGGAGGGGCATTGAGGGGGAGTGTTGAATAGTATAAGATCCCCTTGACAGACCTAATGCTTTAGACTTGTGTATTAATCTTCCATGTCCTTACATTTTTCAATGTTTTGAGCTGTGATGTTGTCTCATACAAACTTGGTAATGATTGCTCTACTATTACACAGGTAGCATTACAGGATCAACTCTTCTTGTTGCTGGCACCACGGTATGTTCTATACTATACTCTCTATTTTTCCTTTGTATATTCCCCCGATTTTGCCCTATTTTTATCGAACAATCCTGTATATGCATTACTATTTATTAGGCATTGATTGGCCAGTTCTGAATTGATTACACTATATTTGATGGTTGAATCAATTTGCATTGTTCTGCTTTATGTAACATCCGACTGCATATTCGCACCAGAAGCATATAGATTCAGCACCAACTTTTTCATCAATTTAGAGAGTAAAGAGCACACTCTCAAAACAGAATGCTAGCGTGGAGAATTATAGCAAGTTATGATTTTGCAAATCAATTAGTCAAATATCTTCCTTAAGACTTGACTTGAAACCAGGATTCTAAATCTAGAACATATATTGCTATTAGTATAAGCAAAGTCTTGCTGTTCTCAGGAAAAATTAATCTC
Source organism: Anethum foeniculum (assembly GCA_003724115.2). Classification (NCBI taxonomy): domain Eukaryota; kingdom Viridiplantae; phylum Streptophyta; class Magnoliopsida; order Apiales; family Apiaceae; genus Anethum; species Anethum foeniculum. The sequence continues at coordinate 4,171 of PHNY01054507.1, forward strand.
TATAATTTTATTTTTTTTAAGTTGTAACTTGAAAGTTTTAAATTTTCCTTGCCAGTTGGAGAAGCTTTAGAGATCAAAATTTCATATTTGGTCTGTTATGAAATAAAATCCTAATTCCAACATTTAGGTTTCTGAATATTGTAAGCATTAAAGTGACCCTCTAAGCTCCTCATCCATATCTGTAATCCTAATTTTTTCGCCAAAAAGAGTGGGCTACCTTAATTATCAAACTGTATGTTTTTGTTTTGCGAACTAATGGGATAATGTAATGTGTTTTCTTTAGTTTGTATTGTAACCTTGATAAAATACCAGACTTGGAAAATTTTGAAATGAATGAGATATCGGCCAATGCAAGGTATGACAGCATCATTAAGCTGGGAGGAACATAATTTATAAGTTGTTAGTATAAACCGAAAGTCTGTGCTCTCAGGATAAAACTCTCAATAAGTTCACACATGAATGCTGCACATAATATCTAAGTTTTGGTATATATCTATTATTAAAGTTAAAAATCAACTTCACGCATAAGTCTCTTGCGGGATCAAATTTAGCACCTTTTTTGTTTTGTACTTGTCATATTGAAAAATATTAGGTAAAGTATTTCAGCGAGCTATCTCCATCTTGCTTCAATTATTGGTTCAACATAGACACAAGATGCGTATTGCTGTTCACAACATTCTGGGAAGTATTCCAGTGTAATAGGGCAATTCTTTAAACGAATCTAAATCCGGCATGTCATGAGTAAAGGTCGATGGTCAATCGCACTATTGACTTTGTTTTGGTGCAAAGAAAAGTGATACAGTAAAAATTTTATATAAAGAAATATAAGTTTTAGGTACTCATTTTTTGATTTAAAGAATATATTTAAAATTCTTCATGAGTGCGATTTAATTATACAAATAGATAGGTGCAGGTATCTTAGCAATTCCTGCAGTGACACAGGATTCTGGATTTTTGGCCTCTGCAGTTACGTGCATTCTTTGCTGGATATATATGGTAAATAATTCTTATTCATGCATCAAACTCCACATGCTTATTTAGGCAAAAGTAATTATTTAGTTCTGCAACTATAGGGATAGATTGATAAGAAATTTTGTTACATCTGTCAGTTTCTAGGCCGTGTTCAATAAAACTAGAAATACCGAGTGTGGAATACACTTCAATAACTTTACGGACAGAAACAAATATATAATGAATTCATCGTTTTGTACTTTAAAAAGAGGATACCGTTTTTCTTTAAGGGGAAGGTATGGACTTAATACTGAACCCAACAGTTCTGGAATTATAATCTTTGCACTGTTATCATCTAAATTTATTAATTACAAATCCCCAACTTAATTTGCAGGACCGAATAATTGACTAAGAAAGTAACAAAGAGCTCTTAGTGTGGAGATCAAAGTAGCAAACTGTACAAAACTTTGATGTTTGTTAATGAAGTATATGAAAAAAACAGGAAAAAAGAAGTTAAAGGGATATAAGCAAACTGGATTTAATTGAAGGACACAAGTTAAAAAGTGATAAAGATCTGTGACTATCTTAATTATCTTTTAAGACAATGAAGTAGTTTGATACCTGTGTGATCCCCCCCCCACTCTCACACACACACACAACAAAATGCATATTCCTTTTGCATGAGACCATAATCTTTTGCAATATCCATTAATATCTGTAATTAATATTAAATTGCAGGTTGTAACAGGGCTACTAGTTGCAGAAGTAAATGTGAAAACAATGAGTGAACTAGGCACTGGTGGGGTGTCACTGGTAATATGTTGATATACTTGTCAGTCTGTTCCTGGATTTACATTGCAGCATCTTTACTTTTTATTTATTAGAGAAAGCCACTTTCTTAAATGAATTTTTCAATGTGATGTGGACTATAAGAAAAGTGTTGTGTCTGCCAATTCAAAGAAAAATCTGTTGTTTCTTACTATTTTGGACTATCAAGTACCCAGAGCCAAACATATGCTGTGCCCAAATGTACTCTCAGAAAGTAAAAAGTTGTGACAAGATATTAGTCTAGGAATCTTGGCTTTCTATTTGTTACCAGAGTCATCCTCAATTTTCATTATTAAGCCTCTTACCATCCTAGGTAATGAGCATGAAGAAGCATACCTGCAAGGTTGTGTACTCTGTATGAGATGTAATGTATCAATCGCTTCCCTGTAATTCTACATTAAAATGCATTTGGAAATTTTGAACTTAAGCTGCTCTCCTTTATCCCGCCCTTCAAATTATTTGTCCTGCATTAACTCACCTAGAAAGCATGACATATGTAGAGTTTAACTAGCTACAAGTTGCTAGCACCTAGTTAAACCTGATGGAATTTCCAATGTATTCTCCTATATATGGATATGGATTACATTATGTGATTCTGAGATCTTATACAGACCATAATATCCAACTTCCAATTTTTGGCCTTTTTCTCTTGTATTGCGTGTTTTTTTTAGCAATCACTGTGAGACTGTATGGTGTCTTATGCAGAGCAGCTGACAGGCTTAAGCTTACAGTAATTCAGTTTTCTAACAGCTGTCATTCTCAATGATAATTGTTCATTTATATTGTAATAAGCGTGTAGAAAAAGATCCTAGCAGATGTCTATGTTACTGCATTGCTAGAATGATGGCATTGCTACTGTAATAGCTCAAGGAAATGCTCAAATTATGTAGAATATTATGGTTGAGAACCTTCAAGCTTAATTCAATCCTTCTTTCACGGCCATTGACTATCTTCTTGACAATTTCAGGTATCAATGGCCATGAGAACTCTTGGAGTTGCTGGAGTTCAAATTACTTGGTAAACACGTAATGGTGTTAATGCTTAATAGTGAAGATACTATATTTAATGGTGCAGTATTACTTTCATTGTGTTTGAAGCTAAATCTGTTATTTAATGTTCTGTTATATATTAACTTGTTTTTTAGCCCCTGAATTTTTGTCAATAACGTTCCAGTGTAAATTATGTACATAATTGTATTTTAGGAATTTATTCATACACACCAATTAATTTGTGATATATTGCTTCCATTAGTACTTAAAAGGAACATAAGAACAATTAAGACACAGAGACATTAAGACAATAATCATGTACACCAATTACTGTGTGATACATTGCTTGTAAGTTCATATTACTAATAGAAAACACAGCACCGCTATGTTTTTATATTAATATATCTGATAAATCGCAGATTTTTTCTATCTAAAGTATTTCTTCTGTATTGCAGCTGGTGTTATATATTTATTCATTATGCCCTTCTCGTCGCCTATGTTGCTCGTTCCTCAGACATTTTGACACATTTCATTGGCATTCCTATGTAGGTGATATAATTATATCATTTCCATTATGATTTATCAGCATGCGATGTTCACTGCTTTGGGCATTTTTACATTTTATTCTCTAATCAGGGGATTAACAGCACTGCAATTATTCTTTGTGTTGCAAATGATATCTTTGATATAGAAGGAAAACTTCAATAATGTGTGAGATCTTTACGTCTGTTTTCACAACATACTGTTTCTATTTTTAAAGCACATAATTTATAATTATAATGGCGTGGCTTGTGTAATATGATTATTTGCTTTTGTTGTATTGCCCTTGAACTTCCAATTTCCGTCAACATATCTATAGCAATGCATATTGACATAGATCTGCCAGTCTTTTGTGTACTTGCGGAGTCCCATACAACTTAGTTCGAGATCTAAAGCGTACATCTTGATTGCAAAATTTTGTTTTGAATATGTTGGCTTCCATGGCAAAGTTTTGTTATAAACATGTTGGCTTCCATCAGTCACCTGCATTATATTAACGTGAATACCATCTGAGACATCGAAATTTTATCTGTCATAAGTTCTCAATCGACAGAATTATGCAAGCTTATCACAATTATTATATATACTTTCAAGGTCTTAATGACAGCCTTAAAATTGCAGATGGGAAAGTGCAACCCTATTTTCACTTCTTTTTGGTGGCCTTTGTTACTTTGGAAGGTTTGTTATTATATTAATTTTTTTCCTATTATTGTTTTCTAAGAATGTACATGAAATTTGTTTTAGTATTAGACGTAGCAATTTGGTTATGAAAGAAGAATTAACCTATTTACTTCATTTGTTCTTTCTCCAGTATAAGGATTGAATAATATAGCAGCACCTAGTTTAAGTGGAGCTCTTATAAACTTGTGACCTAGTTAATATGTTTTGTGAGATTTCAATGACCTATGGCCATTAGATAGCTATCCGAAATACAAAATGCTGTTTATCACCTGCCTCAATCTATTATAGGAGAAAAGGCATGGTTGATATGAAAATTTGCTTATAGGTCCGGTTTATCTTTGTTTGATGCATTCGCCGCATGTTAGTATATTGTCGTTCCGGATTACCGACCTGGTCTGAGAAAAGAGTGGACGTATTTTATCTCATTTCTTTGTGTCTAGTATTCTTTTCAACAATTTATTTTATACACAACAAGTGGCTTGACTTTACAGAAGTTGGACCAAGGTTATCTCGCGTGAACCCTCGTAGTTACCCTCACATATTTTTTCAGCCATGAACAAGGCTTTTTGTAGGCTGGGTGCTACTGGGTTTAGGTCGACACCCATGTTTCACCTACTCACCTCCTACTTTCAGAAGTCTTGATAAAATTATAAAATGTGATTTGATTTTTGATTTCTTAAGTCACTTCATCACCTAAAAAGCTCTTACATGGGCTTTGTAGTTATGGTTTATTGTACTCTTTGACCTTATCTTAAAATGTTTTCAATGTAGTCAGCAAGTTATTGGAGCAGTTAACGGAGCTCTAGTTTTTGGTATCCTCACTTCTTTTACAACCCTTGTGGTAAATTCCATTCTTCATAAACTAAATCGTTTGTGAAATATTCTGAATTCGAATTTCAGTGATACCTCATAGCGACTGTGTTCTCTCTGGTCATTACTAGAATGCTGTTGCTGTCGGGAATGGTTATACTAGTGATTAAATATATAGCAGCTTCTATAATATTTGATACTAATCTTAGCAAACAGAAATTGCTTATGATAAGCATAAAATGTACTTGTTGCTTGTAATTTTTAATCTATCAAACAATTACAAAGGTCATGCATCTGAATTTGGTATATACAGCAAAGTTAAGCTTCTTTTGTAAGGAGCGGCATGGTTACAACCCCCCTCCCCTCCAGTGACAAACATTTTTTTTTTCCATTTTGTTCCCTTAAAAATAAGATATATTACTCATATGTATAAAAATACAAAGCTGAAGTTGCCAACTTGGTTTATCTCGCATGTTTTTTTTTTGACAAGTCTTGGGAAGTGCCCTGTGATACTCCTCTACTCTTGGTAATAAGAGTTAATCTTTGTGGAGACATGTGTGCCTGAGGGCATAAATGTCTGTAATTGACCAAAACGAAAAAAACATTTTTATTTTTTTTGGAGTACTCTGTAATCATCTTCTGCTTCTGCAACTGCTTATAACCTGAAGACAGTGTATTGTCTATGCTGTTTAGGTAGCTGCAAGTGGAGACTTGCACTGGGAAGCTCTTCTGAGAACTAACCTGGAGGCCATTCCAAGAAGTATACCCATAATTGCGTTATCATTTGTCTATCAGGTAACATCACCATATTTAAAATAAACCAACAATGATGCATTTGACACTGTAAATTTCCCGCTATTTAATGGCTTATTTTGCACAGAATGTAGTGCCTGTTGTTTGTACAAATCTTGAAGGAAATCTGACAAAAGTAAGGTAACAGACCTTATCCTGTAGCATGAAGTAGTGGATCAATCTTGTAACTTTATGTGTGTTATCAGCACATTGCTTTTATCTCTGCATTGTATTTATGTAACCCACATTAACACTACTATAAACTTTAGTCCATGGATGAATGTCTTCATTAGCCTCCAGTTTATTTCCCCACCTGAAACACTTCTAGTGTAAATAGAAGGCATTTCTTTGCACTTGCCGTTGCACCCATGTGCTTCCCGTGTCGGCAGTGATGATTCCCGTAGATTTTTAGAGTTTGTAGCTTAAGAGGTTTGTAGTGGAATGTGTCCCTTAATACATTAATATATATAAATTGACTGTATCAAACTACAGTCAGATTTCACAGGGAAGTATCTGAAAAGCAGGACTTCCTTCATATCCCTAGTATCAGTAACTCTTATAATGCAGGACTTCGATTGTTCTTGGAACTGCTATTCCCCTCTCCCTGTTTCTTGTCTGGAATGCTGTCATTTTGGGTACAATTACAGGTCTTGAAACAAACACAGATAAAGTTACTGATCCCTTGCTGTTACTACGATCAACAAATGGCACTGTTGGGGTAAGTTAATATTTATGATTATTTTAATGTTTTTCTTCTCCATCTTTGCAAAGCTTCTCCATCTTTGCAAAGCCTTCATGATGGAGTTTAAGATGATCAATGACAGTTCTTGTGATGATTCTTACAGACGATAGTCGAGGTTTTCTCACTTCTTGCAATTGGAACTTCCTACATTGGATTTGTTTTGGGCCTTGCGGACTTCCTTACAGATTGTGAGTGAATTCTTTGTACATTAACTATAAGTAGTATAACGATTACCTTAATGCTATTCTCTTTGTCACTGTTATTAGTAATTAGAAATATTAACCTTTGTTACTGATTTTATTAACTTTCAGTGTTGAAGCTTCCATCAGGTCAGAACAGACCTTTGCCTTATGTTCTCACTTTAACTCCGCCACTAATACTATCACTGCTCGATCCTGATATTTTCTTTCGAGCATTGGATTTTGCTGGAACGTACGGAGGTATTGTTTAACTCCAGTCAGTTAACTGCAAGAACTATTTTGATTGATACTATCTCTTGATTCTTTTTACGAACATTATATCACCAACATCAGAGCTAAATTGTTATACTGCGTAATTTTGTAGTTCTAGTTCTCTTTGGTATTCTTCCTGCTGCAATGTCTTGGTCAGACAGGTCGACAGAGTCATCGATTTCCCAAAATCTCCCAACACTTGTACCTGGTGGAAAACTCACCCTTTCTCTTGTGATTGCGGCTTCTGGATTCGTTATTGTTTCTGAAATTTTGGAGAACTTCATACACGTATAATGATGGAAGACATGCAAGAGTATGATGATAAACACATTTAAGAGATCAGTAATATACTTTATTGTATCTTCTTGTTCTTGATATATGATGAATGAGGTCTATCCGGGGATAATCGCGTTGCTGCAACATATTATGCGGCACGTATATAATAGGATTTTTGGTATGAATCCGATGAGTATGAACAATGTAGATTAGAGGGGCAAAATCAATTGAAACTCTTTCTTCGAACTATTTTTAGTTAAAAATTAGTGAAAAGTACATTTAAATCCCGACTATCATTTCAAAATTAACGATAATTTATATTAATCGCAGCTGTTTCGAAATTCTGGTTCCGTCGTTCTTCATATATAGTTATCGACAGAGAAGGGATCGATCGCAAAGGAACAACTAATTAAAATGATGCAAAGAAATTGTCAAATATTAATATACTCCTACAAGTTATGTTTGTTTGTACGGAATTCAAAGAAAATGTCACCGCATATATAAGCTGACTTTTTCTTCTACTACCCAAGTAGTACAATTTGAGACTTCCATGGTTTAGCCATGTTTATGCAAATTCATAGACACTTTCTTTTGGTGATTAAACTATACTTATAAAGAATTGGGTGAGAATTAATTCATACCCAATTTTCTTAGAAATTTCATATATTATGTATTTTAGGTTGAGTAAATTTTTTTTATTGAAATTATAACCTTGATGTTTGGTTTGATATGATACATTTGATATGATACATTTATAAATTACCATATATTGTAGATGTAATATAAGCATAACATATATATTTGGTTTAAAAGAGAAATGATTTTTTTTATTTATACAATAAAATTTTTATAAATTTGAAAATAGGATTGTACACACTAAACTAAGATTAAGGTAATATAAATTTGAAAATAGGATTGTACACACTAAACTAAGATATGTAATAAAAAAAATATAGGTAGATGTGGAAAAAAAAATTCAAGATATATAATATTTTTTATTTTTAGAGAGAATTGCATTTTGGCAGCCTTTATTTTTGGCCGAGATGCAATATTATATACTTATATTTCGAAATTGCACCCTCTTTATTTTAAAATCCTTTCAACTTGTAACTTTTTTCCGATTTTTTTGTTATTATGACCGTTAGCATTAGTCAACTTATACATCTGTACCGTGATTCTTGAAGAAAAACGATAAAATTTGATGAATAAGAGAATAATTAGAGCTAAAAATTCATCCATCTTCATCAAATTTCATCATTTTTCTTCAAGAATCAGTGAAAACAATGTAAATTGACTAAAATTAACAATCATAATTAATGAAAAATCGCTAAAAATGTGCAAGTTGAAAGAATTTTAAAGTAAAAGGATGCGATGTGCAATTTTGTAAAGTAGGTATGTCATATTGTATGTCGGAAAAAAGCAAAAAGTGAAAAATGTAATTATCTCTTATTTTTATTATATATCAAAAGATATATGGTCAAATTTTTTGAATAACCATACTTATAGCCTTGAAAATAAATATTTTGTTCCAATATATTTTGGCATATATGTTATTAAGTGAAAGTTTGAAGTCAAGACACTTAAACACATGGAATATGTTAAACATATTATTACCGAACAAACAATACTCGTGTAATATTCTGCGAAACTAAACAAAGTTGCATACATTTATGAAATATATTGGCTCATTTTAGACATACCATAGTGAATAGTGGCTACCTGGACTTGGTATAATACAAAAATTAAATAATAAAATTCAAAGGTTTCGTGTAGTCTTATTCATAAACCATTCCTTGTCAAACTTCTAACCGCGGCTTCCCAGTCAACTTCTCACCATACTCAACTCAAACCATCCTCCTTACTCAAACCATATATATATGCACCCAAACCTACCTTAATTAGATCATAACATTTCATATCAAATTGTCCTACTGCATTCGATTCTCGCTCATCGGAGATTTGTTAGAACAGATATTCATTCGTGAGATCGCAAGAGTTTAATCCTTGTGCCAATATTTGATATCGAAATTCCATCTCTCAAAATGTCGAAAAAATTGCAAGTAATTCAGATCATGGTACTGGTTCTAGTATTGGCTAGTGTTGTTGAAATTCAAGCAATGAGGCCATTGGAGAAATATGATAAGATTGTCATTCAATCTCTTCCTCGGGGGCCGGTGAAATCGTCTAGCAAGAATCCATGCACTTATATTCCTGGAACCAAGAACAACCGCAGATGCACATTAGCTGTTGATCGAGACATGCTTCAGTCTGGAGTTGCTGATAAGAGTAGTTAATATGCAAATACAGGGTCGTGATCATAATTGATTAATGTTGTACTCAGATTACTTAGCTAGCTTCTTATGATTCTGTAACTTTTCATATTAGCAACCTTGAAAGTAAGTACTAACTGTAGGTAAGGTTGTGGACTCTCCTTTATTGACTCATTCATATTCATTGTAATTAGAATTCTTTTATATATGTATTACTGAATTTTTTTATGTGATCTCTCTCTCTCTCTCTCTCTCTCTCTCTCTCTCTCTCTCTCTCTCTCTCTCTCTCTCTCTCTCTAATCTGGTTCGTTTTCTCCCTAACCTATA
>PHNY01054525.1:20590-37530 GCA_003724115.2 Anethum foeniculum
CAAATTATGAACGTGGTAAAACCGTTATAGGTACAAACATTTTTAAGTCAAGATTATTTAAGAAAAATATAGTACAATTAAATAAAATATTCATATAATTGTTGATACCGATTTTGTGTCACATGTTAGGCCGACACCCGTTAGAATATATACCAAAATAAAACTATTTGTATAATTTTTCGTAATACCAATTTATATCACATCTTCCTGAACCGTTATATCACATCTTCATGAACCGACAACAATCATACTGACTTGTATCATGATTTATTTGGCCGACACCCTTTATAATAAAATAATAGATGACTAAAAATATGTATATATACAATAATTATAAACAAAAAAAATATATGTACCTCAGTGTCAAAGAATTATTTATAATGATTTTGAATTTATTTTGAATATGTTACACTGATTTTTTAATTATAGAATTTGCTATAAAATTTTCTTTTGTTTAACTATAAATTTGAGTGCCTTTTCTGTTTCAAATATATCACTTGATTATTTCTAAACCTAAAATTTAGAAACTTAGAAAAAAATTAATTTTAAAATTAAATCAAAGAAACTCTAGAAAGAAGATATCTTTAAACAAAGATAAAATCTATGTATCATGAAATAATACCTCAACTTCATTATCTTCTTTTTCTCTAAATATTTTAAATTCATAATAACGTCAAATTTTAAAATATTAGAGTAAACTTTTTTTTTTTGAAACAACAATACATTATTTTGAAAACATTACAAATTATGAGCGTAGTAAAAATCGTTATACGTACAAATATCAACCAAGTATATATAATCATGATAAAAATTAATACAAACCTAAATTATTTAACTATTAAAAAATAGCAAGGATGATAGACTTATGACATTCTTGTGACTAAAACTTTGCAAAATTTAAAAATATTAGAGGGTTAATTACACAAAAAATATTGAAAGTATTCATTAAAAACTGAAAAAAGTATGATCACAAAACACAAACAAACATTTAGATGTATTGCACTTGTTATAATATTAATCGCTTTATATAGACATATTTGATTAAATTATATATTCATAATTGGAATATGATATATAATAATATTAAAAAATCTCTAACCCAATTTTTAATAGGTTTTGATTTTTATTTTTCCTTAAAAAATAGGGCTAAAAAAGGGGATTTTTGAATTAAAGTTTTTGATATTTATTAAATCAAAAAATTGTGAAAATTAGAAAAATAGAATGAGGCGATTTCAAAAGCGCTACATAAACGCCCTGTTTTCTCCTTTATATAAAGATAGTCAACTAAGTCGCACTTCGTAGGGGTTTTGTTAAATAATTTCTTAACTCAAAAATAAAATTTATGTTAGAGAAAAATTTGAGAAACAAATACATGAGATATGGACGTGATTCTGATGAGAACAATTTTGTATGAGATCAGTGTGATGTTAGGCCGATACACATTATAATAAATTTATATATCTTTCTTGACACTATATATATAAATATCGTTTATCGAATAAAAAATTTTAAATTTTAAATTTGAATTTAAATTTGAATCACTTTTGAAGTTGAAAATGTTTGGTTTTAAATTTGTATTTCGACTAAAATATATTATATATTATATATATATATACATATATATATATATATATATATATAACATATTTACATATTTTTAGATATTTTTCATCTTTGATTTTAATTTTGATTTTCACCGCTTGTGAGATTTTTTTGAATTTGGTTTTTAATATTTTCAAAAACGAATTTTGATTTCAAAAATCTCTTATTCAATTAAAAATAAGTTTCAATTTTCTTTTTAAAAAAATAGAATCTTAAAAATAAAGTTTTAATCTTTTAAAATCTCTTATCCAATTTATAAAAAGGTTTCGATTGTATTTTCTTAAAAAGTAAGACTTAAATAATGGAAGTCTTAAATTCGAAATTCGATTTATATTTGAATTTATTAACATATATATTTTTTGTCAGGAATTTATTAACATATTTTTGGACACTTATCTTTTATAATTATTATCATACCTAGAAGTTATGACATGAATATTTAAATTAGAGGAGTTCTAGAAAAAAAAAGATAAATATAATTCGAGCGATTCAGAAATTTTAATTTTTATGAATTAATAAATAGGAACATATTTGAAATATGATTGATTTTTATATTTATTAATTTTCCCATAAATTTATATATAAATAAGGAAAATATAAGTTAATTTTTTATATTTGAAATATGATTAATTTTTCTAATTATTCACTTCCCTATAAATTTGAATATAAATAAGGAAATTTTAATTTTTATGAATTAATATACATGAGATCTAGAAAAATAGATAATATGATTTGAGCGATTAGAGATCCTGTGGTTTTTCTTTATATATATAATAAAGATACTTTATATATATAATAAAGATAAAAATATTGATTGATTGATACCATTAAATTTTAATGTATAAAATCCTAATCACTTTAAATATATTTCCTAAAAATAATTGTAGAACATTTTTATCTATTTAAAATATAACATTATAAACATTTGAACTTATAAGTTCAAAATTCGAATTCATGTTTAATGATCTAAGCAATTAAAACAAACTTTTTAAAAAGATACCATTTCAAGCGACGTTACCCTAAATTTTCAAAAACCGAATCAGCATTAAATAATCCCGTAACAAAACCACATCAATTTAGCGAACATACCATTTTCGTCCATAAATTCGAAAATAAAATGTTCCATTTTCTATACTTACACAAGTCCAACCTAAGAGATAAACACACACAACTAACCAAACACCATCCTTTCTTGTCTTTTGTCCCGAAATTTCAACAATCTTTATCCATCAGCACCTCTAACAGACGCCTCAGGGCGGTGCCAAACATTGTCAACTCATCTAAAAAATTAATATTTTAATTTATCTTTCATCTATGTCAAAGTAGACGACCTTTAACTCCAATAGTAGTACCCTCTCAAGGTGATTGAATGGTCCACACATGATATCAAGAATAAATAAATTAATTAATTAAACATAATATAAGAAGTAAGAGTCATATATAATTATAGTTTAGCTATTTTGAGGGATGCCAAGAGGGTGCCAAAAGTTGGCCAGACACTTTTGAAGCACCCTTGACACTCCTATAAATTGACACTCAAAAATGCCATGCCACATAAAATTTGGCCCCCTCGGAGTTGCTCTGACAACGATGACGCAGTGTCACATGCCAAACTAAATATAAATACCAACATTTTCCCCAACAATTAAAAGTGAAAATAATAACCCCCTTAGGGTTGATACAACAATGGGTGTTTCATCTCTAGAAAGTGCCTCTTGTAGAACAAAAAACGCTTGTGTAGAAGTCACATCTGAAGAAGAAGGCTTCACTGGAGCTTGGTTTCTTGCTAAAATCATTGACCCATATCCCAGAAAAAAGCCCAATCATGTTTATGTCCAATATGAAAATCTTTTGGATGAAAAATCATCAAAACCCTTGAAGGAATTTGTGAATTCTAGTCTGGTTAGGCCTATTCCGCCTCAAGAACCCGAAAAGGTGCAAGAATTTCAGCTTAATGATGTTGTTGATGCTTCTTATAAAGATGGGTGGTGGACGGGTGTGATTACTAATGTGTTTGAGGAGAATTCGAGGTTTGAGGTTACGTTTTCGAACCCGCCTGATTTGATTGTGTTTGGTGCTGAGGATTTACGGGTTCATCGCGATTGGATTCGGGGGAAGTGGATTCGGCCTAAGAAGAAACAGGTATTGTTTACTACTGTAATTGGTTTGTTTTACTGTGTTTTATATGTATTTGTGTGTGTATGCCATTGTTGATGTTCTTTTTAAGGAAAACTGATTATTATGCGTATATGCAATTATTGATGTTCGTATTAAGGAAAATTGATTGCACTGCTTTTGGAATCGGTTGAACCGGACCGGCTTTTGGAATCGGTTGAACCGGACTGGTCTAAGATATCAGGAAATATAGCTAGAAAAATTAGAAGTGTGTGGTTGGATTAATGATTCTTAACGGATTGTGTGATTTGTAAAGGTTTAAAAATTCAAATTGAACTAGACCAGCCCGTTTTTATGACTAGCCTGGTTTTACACAAACAGTTCGATTCCGGTTTACTGATAACCAAACTGATAGTTTAACTTGAAGCACCGAGGCCGATCCGGGCCAATGTTCCCCCATAAGTTTAGTTTGGCTTCATTTATGAGGACATAGATGGAAATGTGAATGGAAACGTTTTTTATTTTTCTTTTCTTCCAATCCTAAAAGACTTGATATTCGTAACCAGTCAAGTGCATAATACAATAGAATGTTGACTGAGTGATGTTTGTGTAAGTATGTAAAGGATTCAAATGTGAGCTTTCGGATGTTGAGAACTTTGAGAATTACTCTAAAATTCTTAGACGTGTTAAGTATTGGAAAAGAAGGAATTAAATGTACCCTATTCTGGAATAGTGGTGATTGAACAAGAATCATTACACTAATGAAGTGATATTGAGTTATGTAGGAGAATTAACCCTCCGTTGAGAAATGAATTCTCAATGCAGATAACAACGTAAGTGAAAGGGAAATAATTAATGAAGTGAAAGTGATGTACACAAGTACATTTATCCAAATATGAGTGTAAAAATCTAATTATTGTATCCTGTTATGGAGACTATTAGATCATCTTATGTGATAATCATAGTTACAAATTTCACAGATTCTTACCTTTCTTGGTCATTAAAGGTTATTATTCTGAGCCAAACCATGTAGAGATATGTATAAACAAGCACATACCATGTTTTTTGTTAAGTAATAGTTGTATTAATCCAGCGTGAAAATAATATAATTAATCCAGGTTGCTTGTGAAATATTTAATAATAATTAAATAATATAAATGATCTCACATAAATAAATATAATTATTGTTGAACATCATATGTATTATCTTTAAAATTATAAGCAGTAATATATATTAGTGTAAAGTATTTTCATTTATTTAATAATGGTGGTGGATTAGTTTAGCTGAGTAGTTCCATTGGAAATAGGGTACAACTTTTTAGAATTTGTTCCATGTTCTCATTGTTTAAGAAGTTATCTGCCATTTATCTTCCAGCCTTTTATGATTTAAATCGAGATTCTTTCACTTGTCATGGATTGCGATCCAAACGCTTTTGAGGAAAAATCTTTGGGCTAAAATCACCGAAGCTTATGTTTGAATTTTTTTTATTTCACAAGTCCATATTTTTAATTGTCGTGAACTACAATTCCCAACAGAATTTCCACCCTAATATCAAGCCCATACATGTTTTAAGCCCATGTTATAAATGAAAGAGAACTTAAAGACGAGCCCTTAGTTTATAACGCAGCTTTGTCATAACTCGGCAAAGGACAAATTGCGCCTTTCCTGCTAAATAAAAACGGCCTAAACAGCCCAAAGCCCAAAGCCCATTTTAAGCCCTTGTTTCTAATAAAAAGAACTTGAAGACAAACCCTTAACCTATAACACAGCTTTCACCGATCTCATAACGCCGCAGCAAAGAGCAGTTTTCAGTGAGTTTTTACCGAGTTTGGCCGTTTCACACCGATTTAGCTGACATTAGGTAATAATTTCTCTTCATGTTCTCATGCTTTCTTTTCTGGTTCATGTGTATATATATTGACACAAGTGTGTATATCTGTTACCAAGTCTATATATATATAGATATATAATGAAATACCAAGTATACATATTTGGCTAATTATCTATTAGTTATCCGTATATTCAATTTCATTTTTGTTAACTGTATCAGAATGCTTTATCTGTAAAAATATTGACTGTTTTACATTTTAATTACTTATTTGTTTATCAGATTTGAAGAACCAATCACTTTTCCTCATTAAAAGCCAATTAAAATAATAAAAGTGTTTGTGTCAAATTTGTGCCCATATTAATCATTGCTAGTACGTTCACAAAAGAACCATTTTTGCTCAATTAGTGCAGACTATCCAAAACTTGAAAGCATGATTTCTGGACACTCAAAGTGTAGCTTTCATAAGTTGATTGTTTTAATCGAGTGTATGCATTGTGTTATTAGTTGGCCTATTCAGTAATTAAATGGTAGTTAATTCCTCTATCCCATAATAAGTATCGCTTCGACTATTTGCACATACTTTATGGTGAACAAAAGTCACTGCAGTAACTCATTTTTACAAATTTTTTATCTGAATAAAATTTAAATGCTGTACTTCTATTCAAAAAACAAAATTTAGAAAATAAATATGGAATTTCACTTTACACCTTAAAATAAGTGAAAATCGTCATAGAGACACTTATTTGTTTGTTGAAGGGAGTGCATTTATCAGTATGTTTGAGGTTTAGGGTTGGTGATGTAGTATAAACCTAAAAAAAAAAAGAAAAATAAATAAAAATTTTGGTCTTGCATCAGTAGATACAGTCATAAAGAAATGTTCAAATATTTAAATATTTTTTGATTTTTTGATTTAGACAAAGTAATAAATTAATCTGTATGTGTGATACATTGTTAATCTGGATTAAAATTTGTTATTTAGGAATAGTATATGTGATTGTTTAGGTATATTATAGTTATATTAGGTAGATTGCAAGAGATTCATTTTAGATTGTAATTGTGTGGTGGATTTGAAGTTATATGGTCATGGTCCTGAAAGGATTAATAGGCCACCATAACTTGAAGGAAACAGCTCCTTTTATGTCTCAATCATAAGAAAATAAAATGTTCTTAGGAAAGTACTTATCTAGTTTGACTAAAATATCTAATTAATTTTAATTAATTTTATCATTAATATTATCCTATTTACTAATAAGAGTTCAATACCACATTCTTAAGGTTTGGAATGTTTTTATATTTTTAAAATTTTCTATACTTGATATTACTCGACTAAATTATGTAGGTTTGATTGTTTCAAACTGAATATTTTTTACCCATGACCCATTGTCCATATTTACAATCAATTTATGACCCATTGTCCATATTTACAATCAATTTATTAATTTTAGATATTATTTTCCATTCAAACCAAGAACAGAAGGGTGACCAAGCTCCAATTTTTTTTCCTAAGAGATAGCCCCTCATATGTGCGAAATTATGAAAATCTCTTTTGAAATCAAACTTGCAAAATGAAAATGTAATTATTTTAGATTTGTTTACTCCCAATCTATATATATTTTTTATTTTTAACCCAGAACCTGATTAGCATATGATTCAAATATTGTAAAACTTGAAAGCTTTTATCCGCGCTTCATTCTATTATTCTCTTATTGTATGCAAAAGAATAAAGAATAATATTTTTCAGTTATACATAATTTTACCTAATTACATTTCATGTGGTTAAAAATACTATTATAATTATTATTTATACGTAATACTACCTAATAACTTGTCATGTGACTGAAAATAGATTTGTTAAAAATAAACAATAATAGTATTTATATATACCTAAATTTACTTGGTCATGTGATTGAAATGTAATATTAATCTCTTAATTATGTAATTTTAGGCTACTCTTTGTACATGCTTAATACATATACTCCCGTTTCTAATTTAATGAGCTCATTTTGATATTGGATTCTTAGATTAGCTTTATAACTTTTATGTCTAATCAAAATATGTATTTATATTATTTACGATTCTCAACCGCATGAAAATTTGTAATTATACTTGGCAAAAAAAAACAATTGTAATTTGTCACCTATTTAGTTTTTAAATTAAGTTTGTAATAAAAAATTAAATTTAGTTTAGGTTATCAATTCGGTTCGATTTTTATATCCAACATGTCGTGGGTAATTTTCTGAAACAGCCTTTTGACACTGTTGAGTAGGGGTAAGGTCGTGTACATCCTACCTTTCTCGCCTCTTTAAGAGAGATAAGCTAGTACGTTCCTTTTCCTTTTGTACTAAAGTTAAATGTATTAATTAATAAATATCTTACATAGATATATAAATTTTTTCAATGTAAAATCAAATTATTAAAGAGAGCGCGAAGTACAGGCTTAAAACTAGTGTATATAACATTGAATATCTGTCAATTCTTTTATCCCCTGTTTTTTGCTAAATATCTTGTTCCCCTTTTGCCCACATTATCTCCTCTCCATTTAAAAAATATGGAACCCTACAAGGAAGAATTTATATTTGTGGAAACCCTACACACGAACTCCATTAGATGTAGAAATATAGCATCAGTTGCAAATTTGATTTCATGATTTATGTAAAGTCAAGGAAAAACCTTTGTCATTTTGGATTGAGGAGTAAGCACATAAGCTTTCATGATTGTATTGTTTTTCATAAACTGGAATTATTACCTAACCTGTTTAGATCCTCTTAGAGCAAGTCCAGTAGTAGTGCTATAATACCTATAGCTATTGCTATATTTGAAATCAAAAAGTGAATTTTGATGTTAAAATTAGAACTTGTGGTCCAATGTATAGTTTTAAAATGGCACCTAACATATCCAAATAAAGCTATATTTCAACTATCTAATCTTTAAATGCATAATTAAATTTGTTACTATTACTTTAATAATTCATTTCCCTCCATCTACCCACTTGCAAGCTTATGTGGCAATTATAGCAAGTAGCAACATCTATACTTGATTCTACCAAGTTATAGCATTTTGCTATTTTGCATTCATGTTTAGCATCCCATTGGAGTGGAGTTTTTTCTTGGGTGCTATATCATAGAACTAGCACTACATTTATCACTACTGTTGGACTTGCTCTTATAGGCCGTTTGGGTAAGCTTAAAAAAGTGACTTGTAGCCTAAATTTACTTTTAAGTTATAAGTGAAAAGTAAAAATTTGAAGTTGATATCTGTTTGGGGAATTTATTGTTTTGTACAACTTATGAGTCATTAAAAATGTAGAAATGAAAATATTATCATTAATTTGAATATGTGAATTATGAATTTATGATATTAATTTTTATCAAACAAAAATAAAGTGGTTCAAAAAGTACCTCCTACCAACTTTTGACTTTAAGCTGTTTTTTAAACTTGAAGTCATTTTTTTAACTTGTTACACGAACAGACCTTTTTAAACTTAAAGCCACGGCCTTAAATGAAAGCCAAACGGCCTCTTAGTCTGCAACAAATATTAATTCAATTTTCTGAATGTGAAGTTCCATTTTCTGTTTAATTTTGTTATGAAGAGAACAGCAGGGATGATATTTAGCAAAGGAAAAAAGGTAGAAGTGTCTTTTGAGAAAGTAGAGCATTGCGAAGTTTGGTTCCCAGCAATTGTACTGGAAGACACAGGAGATGGCTCCTTCTTGGTAGAGTATCAGTGCCTAGGGAAAAATGGTGAACATGAGTCTGTGCAAGTGAAAGTTGATTCTATTCATATTCGGCCTTCTCCTCCTCAGTTGAAGGGCAAAAATTATAATCTGCTAGAGAAGGTGGATTCCTACATTGAGTTCGGTTGGTGGACTGGAGTTTTAACCAAAAAACTTCCTGATAATAAGTATATTGTTTTCTTCAAGGAAACGAAAGAAGAGAGGTTAGTTAATCAGTCAGAAATAAGACCGCACATGGAGTGGAAAGAGAGAAACTGGTTTAGTACATCCCAGGTATGACCTCTTTTCCCTCTCCTGGAAAGTGTATACTCATCAATCACTATATTTATCTTTTAAATGTACTTTTCTGGCTGTAGATATCTGTCATTGTTGTGGTCATCCTTCTGTTTTAGAGTTGTAAGATGTTACTGTCTAATTTTTTATTATTTTGTTTTATTTTGTATTATCTTTGCTGGTTGTAGCTAGTAATTCTAAGTTGATTGCACTGTGGTATTTCAGGATGTACCTGCCTCACTAGTTTCACCAGATAGTGTGGGTGCACTAAAGGGAAATCCTGGAAATAGAACTTCTGATTCCTTAAATTCTCTGGACATAAGAATGGAGTGGGCAACTCCTAGTTTGAAAGCACCTACATCAGAAAACGAAAAAGTGAAGCTGGTGAATACTGTTTCTGAAGAGAGCAGCAAAAAGATGGAACATGCATATAACTCCGATCTTCGACCTCTCTCAACAGATCATTTGAATCCATCTTCAGTGAAACCTTTAGATGAAGGCATACATTTTACTTCTAGGTCAACCAGGGGCGGTGCTAGAACCAACAACTTAGAACAGACCATGGTTGATCTGCCATCGGAGAACTTCCCACAAGGAAAGAGAGCTGTAAGTGAAAGATACTACTTCATTGAATATTTCTTTGTAATTTCCTTTTATCGTGATTCATTTGAGACAGAGATGTCACATTGATTGTAATTTGTTTGTGAAGAACTAACAAATGCTTTGAAGGTGACATATTGTGGCAAATATTGTCATCAAGCTAGACTTCAGTATATGAGTTTCTCTTGGGCTTAGCAATAATCTAATTTTCTCACTCAAGTATATAATTCTTCCTTGCAAAATCATTTCATCTTATGGTAAGAAGTCACCAGTGCTCATATACAGTGTTCTCTGTTTACTATTTCCTCTTGTACCTGAAAGATATCAATCGTAAAGTTCCAGTTTACCTCTTTCGTATCCAAGTCTTCTTGGTGCCAAGGAAATTTTTTCATTATTTATGAAATAATAATTGACAAAAATGACCTCCCTATTCAGGAGTTCTTATAACTTACCAGAGATCATTCCTAGTTTATATAGTTATGAATTATGATTAATGTAGAGTCTAATCATTTGGCATACCCTGTTGAGCTTGCTCGGGTAATATAATAATTGAGCCTTTTTCCTGACTTTATACATGTAAACATTATACATGGTTCATGAATTACTTGTCCACAATATATCACGTATTTTAAGGTGCATAATAAAAGATAGCTCCACATATAATTTCTCGAATTTTCTTTTACTGAATAAAAGTTTTAGATTAATCTTTTATTCAGAAAAAGAAAATTCGAAAAAATAATTTGTAGAGCCATCATTTTTATGCACTTAAAATACGTGTAAAAAGTCAAAGTGACTACTATTTAGGGACAGAGGAGTATCTTTGAATCCTTACTTTAGATTTTTTTGACTTTACACTATAATTGTGTAGAGATAGATGGAAACTATGTATATGATTTATAAATGAGAGTTCACTTGATTGAGTGGTTGGTGTAAAGCAAATCAGATGGACAAGATGCAAAAGTAATTTATTTTAGGGAGTAACACATGCTGGTTTGAAATAGCCTTTTCCTTATTGACCGATTTTTTGATTTATTCTGATTGGTACTTCTGCAGAGGAGTAAACGACAAAAAGTTGATGAAATTGAGTACCATACTCCACAACGTTTGAGAAGTGCAGGGAGACCAAAATCGCGTATAACTGAGGCACAAGGTTTAACGGGAGGTATTTCACTCATGCTCTACACCTTATTTGGTAAAACATGCATAGATTCCTCCAACAGATGATAAATGTTCTTAATGCTTTGCCTTCTCCAGATAAAAGAGTTGGTGAACTAGAACATCGTACACCAGAAGAATTAGGAGGGAAGAGCAAAGTGGTGCCAATAGCTCAAATGAGCGATGCAGAAACACCAGGAGGCACGTAGCTGATCTGGAATTACTTGGAAATATTTTTAAACATCGATTATAGCTTTTTAATGAGAATGTTTTCTCTGCAGATAAAAATGATAATGCTGTTAAATGTACTGAAGAAAACCTTGTTCAGAAAGACTGTGTTACACAAGTTCCAATCCCTCATAATTCAGAGAAAGCAGTAATGGAAGGCAGCCAAGCTGAAGTTGTAACTCAACCTGTTGAAGTCTTGCTAGATGTTTCAGGAGATCAGCAGCTAGTCCAGGATCCACTGGTAGAGGGAATCAAGGTATGAGTGTAAATTAAGGCTCTATTGTAGTGTTAGAATTCATGTATGCCGTTGCCGTGTAAGCTGATATTTTTTGTGTGCGTTACAATCACTTCAGTTTTAATTTTTTTAAGAATGCCTTAAATAGATATCCATTGCCAGTCTCTGACAAATTTGGAAACAATCAAACCAATGCCTGTTGATTATAATGGTTACTGTTATGTTAGCTATATATGCTAGTCATAGGTTGAACTTGCAAACATCTGTTTTAGCTTTGTATGAATACTTCATGATGGCTCTTAATGCTTCTAGGAGGCTGATCAACTAGAACGACACGTAGATAGCACCGGAAAAAGGAAAAGGGGAAGACCACCGAAGTTCCATAAAAGCCCTATAGTTGGTCAGCAGAAGTCAGGCAAATCGACAAAAAGTTTTGAAGTTACAGAGCAAAATGCTGGTGTTACTTCTGGAGGCATGGCTCCTGGAGAAGTCGTGTTGCCGGTAGTTGTCGGACTGGAAGCAACAAAGGTGGAGGGTTCTATGTTCAATAAGGAAAAGACTAGAGTTGATAAAAAGATTGTTAATGGTTTAGTAGATAAGAAAAGCAAATCAAGCAGTAAGATTAAAGTTTGTACTGCAAAAAAAGATAAACTTCGAAACAAAAAAGGTATGCAAGTTTTGGTAGGAAAACAAGAAAAGGATCCTTCAAAAAGAGGAAGAAGAGCTCTAAACATAGATGCCGGATCTCCAAATCAAGGTACAAAACTTATCTGTCGTACAACTGACATGGATCATAAGCTACATCCTTCAGCATCTATTTTGCTTAACTACAGTTCTGAGTTCTTTCCTTAGTGCGTCGAATCTTGTTATTTTTACGTTACATGGGGACTGAGTCAGTTTATTAGTAAGCACATAGCTTTATGATGTAACTATCAGCAGCTTATTTATTTTGTTTTGAAATCTTAAATTGTAGCTAGCAGAAAAGATTATAAAATAGAAGAGTGATATGATTGTATGAGATTTCTTTGTATGTTCAGAACGAAACATGTGCTTATTTTTCTATCTTCATCCATTGTTGGATTATGGTAAGAAGCAAAGAATTGACTATCCCACAAACTCTTGCTCCCTGTTTGGTTCCTACTGTGGTGATGAAAAATTGAAGCCGGAAGAAAAGATTGAAGTGTGAAAAGAATGGACATATTGCAAATTTTGTTGATTCTTTTTTTTGAAGGATAAGATTAGGTAGTCAGCACTCATACCTAGATTCATGGGATTGAGATCTATTTTAAATATTTGACTGGAGTATAGGGCAACAAATTCCTACTAGTAAATATTTTATTACACTTATTTCTTTGGATTTCCTCCAAACAAATGGAGCACTAAATTACTCTTGTTATACACCATCAGATATTTACATATGGATCTGTTTGTTGAGTCTTTTTGTGTCGCTGGTTATTTCTGTTTCATTGTTATTTAAATCAATTTTGTACTTTTGCCTCCTGCAGATTTTGAAGACCCAAGTGCTGGAAAAATTGCAGAGGTTAATGGAGTGGATGATTTGGTGAAAGAAGCAGAAACGACCAGAGTTCGGTTACCCTTAACTATGTCTGATCACGAACCTCTCTCAATGTGGTTGGAACCTCCAAAGACTGCTGATGCCATAAGTAAGCTAGTGTCATAATAAAGGCCTTGCTCACATGTATAGCAGTTTATTTTGATACATTTGTTGTTTCTGCAGGCACCTCACAGGGGAGGGAAATCAATCAGCATTGTACTACGAACTGTAGTCAAGATATTGTTATCCGATCCTCTCAATGTGATGAACATATTTTACCATTTGCTAAGAGCAGCCCCCTCTGGAAGAGTATCGAGTCTATGCAGGTATTTAACCTGTACCCACAGAATCCACACTTTCGAACTCTGTTCTCAAAAAAAGAGAGTTCCCGTGAAGGATTGGCAATAGCTTTAATGGTTGACTTCGCCAATGTTGTTAAGAAGACCTCCACCTTGCAACCTGATATCCCGAAAAACATTTTAGAGGATGCTGTGGAAACTCTAAGTGAGTTGGAAGATAACGGGTTTGATGTCAATGTGATACGTGATCGTGTAGTGCAGGTGATATTACTTAAGGACAAGCGGGAAGAACTTGAGGCTAAGGCGAAGGAATGTACAGATCAGATCGAGGAAGAAAAAGTTGAAGAGTTGGATAATCACATACGTTTACTGCGAGAAGAGCTTGTGTTGGCTCTGTCAACTAAAGCGCAGAAAGATTCAGTTGTTGCTCATCTTAAATCAACAGTCAATGATATTAAGGATAGCATCAGGAATCTTGACCTCGAGGTTAAAGCCTTAGTAGATGCTCCTTTACCAGTGGGATGATATTTCAGTGACTCAGAGAGTAGGCAGGTCTGAATGGAATTTTACATGACCTTTTGTTTCATTCCATTAGCAGGACAATCATGATAATCCAAAATGATGACAGCTGGTTTGCGTGGTACATTAGTTGCAGTCAGTAAGAACCATGGACTATCTATGTTTGAGGGGATGCTGCTTGTCATTTTCTTTTTTTCCTTTTTTGGGGGTGCTCATTTATCCATGACTAATCTCTTCCATCTTATTCGTTAGTGTCTTATAGTGAGTTTAGTAGACTAGATTGTGTTGGCTTGAACTGTTTAATGAATGTGCCTTGCTTACATGTTTGGTTTTGGTTGAGTTGCTCAGTTTTCCATGTTTAAGTTTAGTTTGTGTATGTTTGTGTTAAAGCTACTTGGCTAAGGTTTTGTTTTTGTACGTTTTGTGCTGTAGATTGAAACCGTGTATCCATCTTGGCAAATAAAAGCCAAAATCCCTTCCGGGGTCGATGGATTGCAATTTGTAGCCGAAAAAAGGTTGACACGTGGGGAGGTGGCAATGCAAAATGCAAAATGAAAAATTAGATAATGTGGCAGCCATTAATCGGATTAGTCTGTTGTATCATTTTGATGACATGAGCTATGGAAGGCAATTATTTGTTTAAATTTGATTAGAATACAAGTTCTTAGTGTTCTGCTCAAAATTTAGCACAAATATGTTCATACATTTGGCTTAGGAGCAGTATACCATTACCAGCAATATACCGTTTGGCTTCTTTGGAGACAGATTAGCACCCCCATGATCCACGTAGTTGCTTATTTACAAAGAATTAATCTGATTTCTCACATTCGACCATGATTCCGAGACCAGCACATAGCAGTCAATGCCATCCAAATAGTCAGTGCAACTCGCACAGGCTACACAGTACTCACTACAAGTAGTAAAAGATACATGCACTCAATCAGTTACCTTTAACTACATTTAACTTTACTTCCTTCTAAGCCTTGTCATTTAACGGATCAACTTTCTTCTAAGAGCAAGTACAATGCGATGCTATAAGTGGTGTCATTTCTATAATTTGAAATCAAATGCTAAAAATTTCAATTTCAAAGGGATTCTATACTTGGATGCAAATATGCATAAATACATACTTGGTTCTAAATTTGAAACTAGGGATGCATTTATGCATTCATGCCACATCATCAAGTAACCATAAATGGTATGCATAGTGGTGAACTTTAAATAGAATTTAGGAGAGAGGGGATAAAATTATTCAAATTTGGAATTATTTGGATGCAAAATGCAACTAACATTGGAGTTGAAGTTCAATTTTAGCAACAAAAAACACTTTTTGGTGTCAAATTATAGCAATAGCTATAGTTATTTTACATCTTGCATTGGACTTGCTCTAAGCCTTGTCTGGCTCACTTTTACCAAAGTGATATACTTTTTAATTTAGGGGTTTTCCAAAAATATCTACGGATATAATATATATTTTTTTGGGTGAAAAAACTGTCTTTTTAATGTATAAATATAATTTGTTTTCAATTTTTTTTAAAAAAATACCTTTATATGTAAAAAATTTACAAATATACAGTTTGTAACTTTGCATCCATATTTGTAACTGAAATTAACCAAAATCTACTAGAAATTCAACTTTAAAATTAGTAATTATAATTTTTTTTGATTGCATAACAAGTTGCTTAAGAAATTGGGCTTGTCTATTCAAATGTAATTTTAAATACAACATAACTTCAATTATTTTTTCAAAAAAATGAAAAAAGAAGTTGCGTTTGGTTAAAAACTGTATTTTTGCAACTGTTTTCAAAATACAATAAAATTTCAAAAAAACTTAGAAAGGTGCAGTATTTTTGGTAATTTCTCTTTAATTTATTTGTACATAAATGTTTTACTATTTATAGAATCAACTTTATCAAAATATAGCGTACTTAAAAGATGTGTTGTCTATGAAGAAATGTATTTTTTGAATTTAATTATTTGTTAGAAAGTAATACGATATAAACAGACATGGAAAACTAGACTTTCCGGTACAACTTTATCAATATCAGAAAAATCATCAAGGTCCTTAGGTCCTCTTTTATTATACATAGAAATATTTGATGGATTATCAACACAAACATAGAACCCAGTGTTAACTGAATCTTAATACCATCAACAAAAGAAATGTATCTATCTTGTTCCTCATGCAAATTAGCATAAAATTTCTTAACTAAATTAGGATAGCAGATTTGAGGCAAAGCAATTAAAAACGAACCAAACCCTAACTCAGTAAAAAGCTTAACAGCACCAGACAAATGAAAAGCCTTACTAGAAAGCAGTTTTCCTAAAATGATCTTTCGACTACCAATTTCTTTTGAGATAAACCTTGCTTTGAACATGTCACGAACCCTAACATTCACTTTGCGCCATTTGGCACCCGAACCTGATCGATTAACTTTCGACTGTTGATCATCGCCACTTTCGACATCAACAATATTCAAATCACCGTCTGTATCGTCTTCATCTCACAACTTACTTACTCTTTGATTGTGATGGAATTGGAACATCGGCGTATTGTCCGGCTTGATCCTTAGCGTTAGCACGTTCTTCTTCTTCATGATTAATTGATAAACGATTGACCCAATTATGACCGCAGTATATTTGTTGAATATGAGTGTGAAAACCCTAGATCTGAGGTGATAACGCTCAGTCCGCCATAGGCCCTCCTTCTCCTCTGATCTTGATTGGACGGTCGGAATGTGGTGAAGCTGCCGGAGCGGGCTCCTGCAAAACAATGCGGGGGGGGGGGGCGGC